>VXBA01011248.1:65937-87916 GCA_013399895.1 Serilophus lunatus | reverse complement strand
TCCTCTCCTCTCCTCTCCTCTCCTCTCCTCTCCTCTCCTTTTTTTCCCTCTATCTTTTTTGAGCTGTTATCCAGATCTCTCCAGGACCACTGCTTATGGTGAAGGCTCTCTGCTTTTTGGGTTTCTCACACTGCTTGTCCCACCAGTTTTGTCACAGCTTTTCCCATCTGTGGACACTCTCAGTGAGTTATTCATGTGAGTTAGTGAAGACCAGATAAATGGCAGCTTGTCCCTACTGCCAGCCAAAGTGTTTTTTAGAGAGCATAACCCACATTAAATCATGAACAAACCTGGCACATTGTTGCATCTGTTTTTTTTCCTCTCCAAATTCCATGTATAGGGCTTACTTTTCATCAGGGGCCTGCTTACAGTAGAGAAAAATCTGGCATTGCTTACAATGAATTAATACAAACCTGGAAGAGAAATTAAGTTCTTTCCGTTTTCTGTCATTAAATGATATAAGATAAGGTAGAAGAAGGCCAAAACAAATGATTTGTAGGGTGCATTATTTTAATAGAATGAAGCTGTAGACATGATAGAGTGCTCTTGTATCAGACCTAGAGGGTGTTTTATTTTGCACTGACATTTCTGAGGTCTAAGTTACTCAGCTGCCAGTGGTTATTTCTAAAACAGTGAGGTTAATATTTGGTATGTTTTCTTGAAAAGTTTGATCTGACAATAAATCGATAGATGTGCTTTGGCTGCAATAATTGTAAACAGCTATAGAGATATAGCTAAAAACATGTTGCAGAATACAGTCCTCATTTGAGAAAGTGTGGTTTTTATAGAATATGTTTATGTGAAAATATAAATGCATGTATAGAGGGAGCATTTGACTCCTGTTAATTAAAGCTGGATTGCAGTATCACCTATTCTGACGCTTGAAAATCAGAAGTCATACCTCTAGACTGTGTCAAGGGATAAAAATCAGAAATCATTTTAGATATTTAAAATGACATATTGTCTTTGGCGTGCTAAACTGAAACAAAATCTAAACCTATTGCTTAAATGTGGAAACACAGAGTTAAGGTTTAAAAAAGTACCACATTAAAAAATGTCAGGCAACTCAGAATAACAGCACTGTCATTTTGCACCTGGGAAGAAAGGTAAAAGGGCAAGACTTTGCCCAAAGGGCATGGCACAGAAGAAACCTGAGAGTAAGGCTTAACACTATTACAGTGTCAGTACTCACAGGTATAACAAGATCTAAGACTGGCAGGCAGCTTACAGCCTAAAGGACTGCAACATTCCCGGAGAAAAGGCAAGAAAGAACAGAGTGAAATATATTGGTTGGACAGCCCAAAAGAATAGTTAATCCTGATGCATGCCTCCCTGAGATTTTTGGGAATGGTTGTGACTGTTCTGGTGATGGTGTGATCAGGCAATTTAAAAAGTTAATATTTCCTAAGGCCAACCTACCTTAAAAATGCTTGTACTGCTAATCACACTTGACCTAGCTTCCAGAAGAATTGGAAGAGCGTTTGACCCTGGATGCACACTTCAGACTATCTCGAGTTTGATCTTGCTTTGACAATGGACTCACTTTGTGTGGACTAATCAGAGTATAGCAGTTCATATTGCTTTTAATGACTGCGTATGGGCATTCATACACATGTACATCGGTTAAAGAAGAGCCTATATGCAGGTGGATATAATACAGAGGAAGGGTAAGGTACCTTACACAATGATCTAATATGAAATGTTTCATTTAGATCACTTTTGAAAGCCAAAATGTAACAATCACATTATTGTATGGAAATCTCACTGAGCTACTCTGCCTGTGGCTAGTTGCTAGCATTTTTTCATTATGGAGTCATAACTGCAAACTTACGTGAACCAAAGATGTAACTTTTGATTATTCATATTATTCTAAAGACAAAAACATTGATGTATAGAGAAAATACTTAGGCGCATATTTATAACTCTAACAGAGGAGAATGTCAATCTCATAGCTCATTATTTAACATATAATATCCATATTTTAATTCACCGTCAGACTGAACCCCACCAAACTTCTTGAAATAGACAAGATCTCATGATACATGTTCCCACACATTTCTTCCATCTCTTAACAAAAGGGAAAAGAAAACTAAGACCTGATCAAGAAAAGTCACAATTAAAGGAAAAAATAATAAGCATTATCCTTGGAATGATTGTCTCATTTTCTTCCTTCCCTTTGGCAGTTTCCTAGGCTGCTGTAGACTGAAGAAAATAGGAATAAGCATCTTTCGACCACAAACAGATGTGCTTGATAAAGAAAATGTCAGCAAAAATACTAAAGCAATGTGTCACAGCAGCTTTCTGACAGATAGAGGGAAAAGGTAAAAAATGTTCTATCATGTCCGACAAGGTGTTCTTTTTGAGATTTAAAGATCACTGTGCAACTTTAAACATGTTTGTCACTTTGGCTCTGACTGGAGCTATCTGGAGCTTCACAAGAACTTTATCAGCCCAGCATAGGGGGGAAGAAAGAAGCCTATTCCCATTTATCTCAGCCAGGTTCCCTTCAAAGCCAACAAATAAATTACAGTGTACATTTGATACAAATTGATTTCTTAACTCAAATAACAATGTTGTCCTCCCAGTCAGGCCATGTGTCACTCATTCGCGAGCCTGAGTGAAAGGCTCAATCTGTCTGTGTGACAGAAATAGGCCTGACGCATCTCACCGAGGAATGCTAATAACCCCGGCCTGGCCCGGGCCTTTGTGGGCAAGCTGTGATAAGGAAAATCAGCCCGTCCTGTCAAACGCCGCGAAGGCCTGATCAGTGTTTGTTCCAACAAACTGTATAGGCCTCGGAGTCACCATCCTATTTCATGTAGTAAATGAGAGGAAAATAAGATCCGGCTACCACGGTTAAGATGCTGGTGACTACGATGAAGCTGAAGTGAAAGGAAACCCCATTGAATATCTTGAACTGATCTTATCAGCTGCTGGAGAAATGAGATATTGGCAGGGGCTGTTGAGTTTCTCACAGCTGAGCAGGTTAATAGGGTTGGGAGGCAGGCCACAGGCTAATTGGATTTGCCTTGGTTTGATAAACAGTGGCAGGCCCATTGCCAGAAAAACATACAGCGTGGCTTTTTCTCTTTGTTTCTCTTTAAACCATATGAAAAAAAAAGTTGGGAAAAAAAAGCTGCCTTTATTTTTCCTTTTTTTGAAGCTAAAGGTGTCTTCCTGAATTCCCAGATGAAGAGGCCAACAAAGTCAAACTACGAAACAGTAGTTGTTGGGTGTTCTGATTTTAATCAAACACCATTTAACCTGCCTGACCTCTCAAAGTCAGCTCACATCAAAACAGCACAACTGTAAGGGCTAACTAGAAGCAGAAGGAAATAACAAACTATTGAAGCTTTCTAAAGGCTTAAAATATTCAAAAACCCCAATTTTGCAGCCTCATCTCTGGGCAGATGCAGCCTGGACAGAACAGACAGCTCGCTGCGCGGGCATGCAGGGCCATACAGGACCCATACTCATGGCTCCTGGGCAGGGTGCCAGCACCCCTTTAGCCCTCTCACTAAGTTTTAATCCCATAGTCCTTCAGCTCATGCAATCACCCTGCCTCTTTCCATGCTGTTACCTGGCAGGATCTGGCCTGGAATTTGTGAGAATTTGAGGGGCATTTTGATTAAATGCTGCAAAACTGTGCCCTGCAGGGCAGACAGAAGGCTACACTGTTACCCCTGTTCTTCTGCACTGATTACTGCGAGCTTCCACCCACACTACCCAACAAAACCTGCAAGTGCCTGCCAAAATGCTAAGACCTTTCCATGACCTTGGAAATGTAATGCTTTGAAAAATGTTTGGCTGTTGAAGTTGCTTTTGAATGCCACTAATAAAATCCTCTCCTTACAATTTTTTTCATGCGGTTTTGGTTGCATTTCCTCCACTGACTTTTCTAAATCTTGGGACTATTTTCGCTGGCAAGAACTTTGGATTGGCATTGGCAGGGCCGGTGCAAGAAAAAAACACCAAGTAAGACTGGTGCTGCCGTATTCACTGCAGATACAAATACAGCACCAGTGCAAAGTAGTGGGGAATTATCTCTATCTACATCAAAGGAAGAATAGTTTGTTTTCTGCTGTTGTATGTGCATTTCAACCAGTTTCCAGTCAATTAAAAATATTTTTAATATGAGTGTGAGCACATAAGTACATTTTTCTATGTGTACAGTGCCCCACACTGTGGCATCCAAACATCAGAATGTTTTCATGAACTTCTGTGACCTCATCTAGAAAAGTCATCAATGGAAACAATAACCAGTGGGAAAACATAATCCATCTCAGTGGAAAGCTTCTAAGTATCTTAATGCTTTTGTTTTGTTTAGTTCCTTCTGCCTTCATAAAATATGTTTGCACACCAGTAAGTTAGACTAGGAGAGGAGTTAGAAAGGAAACATTTCCAAGTTTATTCCATATTTTATTTTTCTTCATTCAGAATGTGGACTTCTTTGTAATTTTTTGAAAGAAAAGATGAATTTTTCTGAGGAAATATTGTTTCTCACTTTGGTACCTTTTCAAGTCTTTGTTAAAACATGACTCCACCAAAGAGTATCCACTCTTTTTGACTCCATTCTTTAGAAAAGTAGTTGTATTATATATGGCTTTATTTGTATTTAATTACTTTAGAACTTACTTTACATTTATATAACATATTGTATCAGACTACCTCAGAATACTATGTCAAAACGACTTATATTGCACATTTCACTTTTGAAGTTGATACACGAGCAGAGGTTTCCTGAACAACTCTTTCCTGTTTAAAATTATCAAGTTTTTGAAAGCAAAGCTTTCAGGAACATACAGTTTCAACAAATATTTCCCATGCCAATAGCTTAAAATTTTAGCAAGTTCTGAAGGACCTCTTTGTGGGTTAGTTTAGATTCCTCTCCTAAATTGGCTACTCCTCCTGATCCCTTGAGACTTCTTTATAAATTTGCCAAAATAGAATCAAAATATAGCTTGTCTGATGAAGCTGACTCATTTGTTTAGAAATGAGAACTAACTTTCTAGAAAACAATGCCAGTCCTCACCTGAGATGTGGGCTGTTGCAGAACATCAAACTACCTCTTCCATCTGCTAGCTCATGGGACACAAAACTGCTGCCTTACTGAAAATGAAATTAATTTTCTTTCTCTGGTCCACAGAATATCTAATTATTTATATAAAGTGAATTGGTTTGAACAGAAGAAAAAGTAGATTTTTTCCCCCCAACAAACTGGAGATAACAATTGGTCTCCCACCTGCTTTCCACATGTCATAACGGTCGGACTTCTCTAGAGCAGAGAAGGTCCACACAGTTCAGAACTTACTGTGTCTTTTGGCTCTGGAAGAAAACGTAAGAGAGAGGGAATGATTTGCCAGCAGGAGAGTTTCTCAGATCAGGATAATCAAAGAGATTTTTATTTTTCCTTTTAGTTTTGGGCCTGGAAACATTTAAGAGAAATTTTGTTTCATGGTAAATAAGAACAAAACCCGTAAACAGTATCATAGCTGAAAAAATGAAACAAAACCCAAATCCTGTATCATGATGGAAATGAAATCATTCAGGGAAAATAAAGAAAAGAAAATAATTTCAACTAAGCTTTGCTTAAATTAAGTTTGTTTTTAGAGTAAGTAAACTCTTTCTTCACTTTGAGTATGTTTCTGGATACCATCCCATGATACAAAATTGGCTTTGTACTGGCAATGACTTATGCATAATAGTTTCTTCCTTTCACATTCTGAATGTTTTATTATTTTTGGATGCACATCAATACAGCATGTGGCACATGTATAAGGCATTACTGGGGTAATGGAAGTACACTTTCTGCAGTATAAATACTGGCTAAAATTAAGCCGACAAAACCCTTTGTCCAAAATCCAGTTCCACTACTGGTGAAGTTGATAAAATTTGCACCTTTCAATAGTATTAGTATCAGTCTTCAATGGTTTTCCAGCCTTATAAAAAGCCTGAAATAATATATAAGTCAAAAATGCCTCACTCATCCTAAATTTGCTGTACGTTGCATTTGGAGTCATTAATTCCTCTATTGCCTGACATCCCAAAATAGCAATGAACAGATGAACATGAAATAATATCTTTCTGAAATCATGAAAGATAACAAATAAAGTACATATGGACTACTGATTTTAAAATTGCCTCAAACCCAAGTGCTTAACATAGTAATTTGGCCAAGGACTGATTTTATTAGTTTTCTATATTTGAGAAACTATTTCAATGAACAACTGGCCAAATAATGTTTTCTATTAAGATTTAAAATTTATGATCAAAGTTTATCTTTTATTCATCTTTTTTTTAAAATAGAAAATTCATAAATCAAAGCTAATAATAGCAGCTCCAAAGACATCTCATAAAGACTAACATGTGCTTTTACCTTTAATCTCAGTGAGAAGCCCCTTGCCTTTAATGGAAGTATTCACAGAATATAAAATTGAGGAGATGATCACATCTTTAAAAGATGAGGGCCTAAAGAAACACCTGGTAATTAGTACTGAGCGATACAACATGAATAAAGCTCATAATGGGGCTCAGATTTTCTTGGAACATCATTGTGCTACTATTTTTGGAAGAAAACAGATGCATCCAAAACTTGAAAAAAGTCTGAATACACAGGTGAGATATTAATAATTAGCAAGTACTGTGGAACAATCTTATTTAAAAATTCTTATTCAATTCTTATTCAAAAAGATTTTTCCCTTCACGTGTAGCAAAATTTCTATGACATTTATTAAATATCGTACATGGGAAAAAAATAAGAGATAGAGATACACGTAGAGAACAAAATGTTTTTCTTCAAAAATGACCAAAAAATCTCTGTGCAGTATTTCATGGGCAATAATGGGATGAGGCAGCTCTGCCTCTCCCCAAAGCATAAGGCACTACATACACTTAATTATATACTTGGTTATATACTCATTGAGAGGACAGCACACAGATTTGTACAAAAAGTCAGAGAACAGATACAAATTTCAAAATACCCAAAGTGAGAACAGCTAATTTAACACCAGATTCTATATAAAAACAACCAATAACAGAAGTGAAAGTAACCAGCTTCCATCTCAAACAAAAAGACTAAAAAATTGAAATAATTATGTCAGGTTCAACCCAAAAACTTGATTTGAAATTTGAACTCCAAGAGGTAGCTTTCAGATAATATTTATCAAGATTCAAACATCACTTTTCACACAATATTTATACTTTCTCTGATTTGCATAATACTCAGCAATAAGGTTTTAAAACAAGTGTTCCTTAGGGTTCCTAATAGTTTACTTTCAAAATTCAATAATAGATTGAATGAAGATTTACTATCGCAATAGTTTCTTGCAATGTATACAAATGTACTAGGAAGAAATATCATGAAGGAAATGAAAAAAACAACACATATGCAATGTAATAATTATCATAAATATATTGTTTATTACAATAAATACATTGTAAATATAAGTTGTCACCTAAACTTTTTGGTTTTCATCTATACCGACAAATAGATGAGAGAGAGTTGATAGATTGCAGCCCATCAGTAACAGAAGATCCACAGCTAGATCTATATATAGACATATATATATATAAAAATAAAATAAAGCTATCTCTATATTATTTTATCAGTTTACCATAGAAAATTAAAACTATATCAGTGGAGTTTTATTCTCCTTATTCAAATTACTTGTAATTTCAGTCAAGGAAAGGAAATAATATGATTCTGAGAATCTGTATTTTAATTTCTCAAGTTAGGACCATGTAAATGTTTAAACTGAAGAGCAACTATTGTTTGAAAATCAGACGTTACAAGTAATGTCACAAACATAACTAAAAAAAATCCTAAAATTTAAAGATATTTCAGTTGTGGGAACTATATTCTTCACCTTCAAGTGTAAAGGTATTAATATTACATTAATATGTTTCATTCATCAATATAGAAAATATGCTGACACACAGCATATCCCTTTTACCATGGTCGCATTGATTTCATAAGACTTCATTGTCTTATAGTACTCTGTGGTGAAATAATAAAATCACAGTTTCTAATTCCAAGTGTTCACCAGCTGACAAATTCCCATTTTACAGTTTAAACCTCTTCTATTCCAGCCCTGAGTGTTTCAAATGCTGTACTTACCTTAGAAAGTATAACTCCACAGTAGGAGTGGATCACAAAGACTGTGCATCACAAAGACTTGGTACTCAGACCCCACTGCCTACTCAAGACACGTCAGAGACCTTAGTTCAGACTTGGCTTTGTGAATAGTGTGGATGAGTACGAGTGGATCTATAGAGTAGAGTTCAATAGCTGGTATAAAGGACTTGATGGCCACACACTTCAGGGTTTGGAGTTTTTTTAAACTTTTGTGTGTCTTAATCTGGCAAAGCCAATTTGGGCTAAAATGCACTAGTTACCTTTCCTGATAACCCAGAAATCATCTTCCAGCTGTTCTTTGAGACATTCATGTTCTGAACCACAGCTCAGTAAGTGAGGAAAATCAGAAGACTGACATCACAAGCTCCCTGCTGCCCTGAAACAAAATCCTAATGCAGACACACTCTATTTCTTTCTATACTGTATTCAATTCATTTTTCTTTTGATTGCATTGCCATATGTTATATCAGAAGAATTTCCAACATTATGGTCTAACTTTTAGCACTGACTTCATTAATGAAAACATTCACAAGTATCTTTGTGCCAGTCCACTATTTCCCATTCTAGGACAATCTAGTTTACCTGATAGCCAGTTGATTGTTCAGTTTAGGATTTAGTTATCATCTCTATCATCTTAATTAGCATGTTCCTATTTGGTACTGTATCAGATCGTCTCTATGATTCTTTATTAATAATTCTTCTCCTGGAGAATGTATTTTTACTTACATGGTAGTTATATGAGATCTAGCATATTTTTCTAGTGTAGAAGGACAACTATTTCACCAGTAAAAGAAAAATTAGTCTAGAACAATCTGTCTTCTCTTAATATATATATCTTTTTCTCTCCTTTTTCATTTACCTTCATGTATTAGTATACTTTCTTTCAAAATGTATTCTGATATTTCCTACATTGTTTTGCTCAAGCTGATAGGCCAGTTGACTTCTTCCCTTAGTCTAAAAAAAAGATATATATGTCTATAGATATATAAATATTCACTTTCTTATATTTATGTATTCCCAATTCCAATTTTGTACACTTAAAAATCTACTTGACCTCTTATTTCATATGCTAGTTTTCTTTTCTCCATAATTCCGAGCTGGAGATATCAGGTCCTTTTACGTAGAAGACACTTAGCTTTTGAGTTTTCCTCAGCTTCAGATGCGGAATTTTAACTTCCATACCTTTATGCCAATTAGTCATACTGCCTTTGCCTTTCTATTAGTTAATATTGTCCTTACTGAAAATTTCATTGCTGTATTAATTTAATGTTTTTAATGCCTACCTCGTTCTTATTGCACAGAAAACTTGGTTTTCTCATTAATTGTTTATGAAACTCTTCTTTTAAATTTTCTTTTCAAAAAAAAAAAAAATTTACTTCTGAATATTCTGTCCTTCCCCTCCTGCTTTAAATTATAGTGGTTTTTTTATAGATATATTTTTTCCTGACATTTCTAGGCTTATGGAAATAAGTAATTGTATTGAATTACGTCTACAGTTTAGAATAATTTCTACAAAGAATTATCTTTGTTGAATTGAAACTCCACATATATTTGCACATTTGTCTTTACAGAAATTTTAAATCTCTTCCTTGCTCAAACCTCTAAATAGTCAGGCAGTTTCAGTTCATGTACTAGCTCCCCGATTTCTCAATTCACCCTTCTAAAATCGTAAACGTCAGTTATGAATATTTTTGCTTATCCTTTCTTTTGGATTGAGCTTAGTAATACTGCAATCACATACTAGCAAAGGGCCACTTTTACACTTAAATTTCATGATACAGAGATATTAATGAGAAAGGATAGTAATGTCTTTATTCAACAACTCTCCTGAGTAGAAATTTCACATTCAGAAATGTCTGAAGCCTGTGCACATTTATATCACTTGGTTTACATTCTGTATTTGGAGATTGCAAGACTCCTTAAATAAGTCAAAACCATTCAGAAAGAGTTTCTGTTAGTAATTCTTTCATTAATAGCATTGCACAGATTTCTATGCAAATCCAAACAAAATCCCAAGATTCTATAGCAGAACTTTCACAGTTCTCAATAAAGCTTAATTTCCCAGACTTCCTCACAGTGACTTTGACTCAAACATAGAATCGTAAGATCATTGAATAATTGAATTTAGAAAGGATCTCAGGAGATTATCTAACCTCCTGCTCAAAAGAGATCCCCCTCTAGCCCCATTTGATGTAATCTTCCAATTTTGTCTGCAAGTAATATATTATCTCCTCCAGACCACTCATAAAGATGTGAAATAGGACATGTGCCATGATAGACTCCTGAAGTATCTTATTTATTACCAGCACACAGGTAGAGTACAATACACTAGACACTACTTTTTGAGCCCTACTATGCAGTCAGGTTTTTACCTCAATCCTTAGGTCCCAATATTTGTATAAAAACATTGTGGTATACAGTAGCAAAAACCTTGCTAAAGTAATTGTGAATGACACCCAGCATTATCCTTGACCACAAATCAGATATTTTTGCATAGAAGACAGTCAGGCTGATCAGACACAATTTATGCTTGATAAATCCATTATGACTATTCCCAGTCACATTTCTCTCCTACTTATTTCCAGAAATGTGTTCCAAAATGACTTGCTCCATGATTTTCTACCCTGTAGTTTTGACAAATCTTTTCCAATTTTAATATCTTTGATTTATTTTCAGATTACTGTGTTAAATTCTTTTGTTGATTACTAATGGACTTCATCTGTATGATAACATCCTACATAGCGTTCCTAATCTGAAGTGAGAGGCAAGATTGTAGCTCGAAGTTCTGATGTGGCTTCCAGCTAGCTAGCTCTACACCAGTCAAGTATCATATCGTAACACAGAATGAGAGAGCTTGTATATTATGATTTAAATGTAGTAAATCATTGTGTTTCCCCCATCTGACTCTCTGAACCATTTTCTAAACGCTGAAGGTGTCATTGAAGCCTGCAAAATAAGACCAAAGTGTTTTATTTGCAATGCCTAACTTCAGGAATTCCTTATTTTTTTTTAATTCCAAAAGTAAGTGACAGTGTGATGTTCTTGAGTTTGCTTGCTGAAATAGTTCCTTTTGAAGAGCTTAAACTACTGTTTGGTGCAGATCTGCATGTTAATTTTGGTTAACGATTTCTAAAAATGCATGTATATATTTGTAGTGAATGTATCTTCTAAGACACTATTCCTTCAGATATATTCTTAATATAAGTATAACTGTTAACCTAAAACCTTACCATGGATACTTGCTTCCACCACCTGTGAAATGGGAAACTTTATTCCTGCCATGAAGGAGAAAACATTTAACCTGCTTTGGTGATATAGTAAGTCATTAAATACCAGCCAGAGGAAAAAGGATATTGTAGCCCCTTGTTCATTGTAAAAAGGAAACCAGACAAAGAAATTTTCTATAGGAACGTATGATAATACAGTTCTGGCCAAATTTGTCAGTTTTCATAAAGTAAATTCCACAGATTTTGTGTCTGTGAAGAATTTTGACAATATTACAACAAATGAATGTGAGGAAAAGCTATAATTCAGCCTAAAAACGCTAATTTCTTGATACGAAACACATTTGGAATAGACACTCCCCTATATTTAAACCCTTGAAAGAAGAAATCACAGGAAATATTTACAAATGAGAAAAGGTGTAAAATACTCTTTCTTAGAGTGTTCAGGAATACCACAAATGGGCATAACAATGAATATCAACTTTTTTCCTGAGGTTTCTGTGTTGTTTGCTTGTTTGGGGTTTTTTCCACATGTATATTTAACATATTCTTCTTCAATAAACTAATGTGATCTTTGTGGATAATCAGTTATCCAGTTCAACTGCCTGTGACCCAAACTAGTAACCTGTGGAAAACATTCACCAACAACTTACACATTCATTAGCTATTATCAATCAGTACAGTTTTACTTTTTATCTGGAGCTATGAAAAATGCATGAAGGCAGAGGCGAACTCTGGTTTGTGGCATTTGTTGTGAAGCCCAGAAGCAGCACCAATCCACAACCCGTCATGTATAAAAGCAGAAATAACATTTATGAGCCCAGTCATGTAAAGCTTGAATAGTCAGATTCATGAAATTCAGTGAGATTTGGATTAAGTTTAAACCATTCTATACAGCTCTACTTTTGATTAGAGCTCTGTGTGAAGTGAAAAAACCTCTCATTTGAATAGTACTTATATTTTTAAGAGGTTTGAATGCGCCATAATTTAAATTGAGCTCCAAGCTTGATCTCAAAATGTACTTTGGGTCAATTTATGTTCAGTGTTAAAGGGCATGGGGGAATATAGCCTTTTAAAATTTTAGCTATGGATCAAAGTTTATAAATATACGGATCAAAACATGACTGAGTTTTACTGTCTCCTTTTATGAAATTAGAAAGCGTGAAGTGCCCAAATGAAGAAATCGGGCTAAATAATAGAAATTCAACAATGTTCATTATTTTTACTTTTTAAGAAAAAACAACAAAAAATCTTTTTTCTTACCACTTCTCTTTGTTTTGCATTAAAAATTATTTGTACCGTATTTCAAAATATATTCCTGCCTTTTATATTTTCACTTTGAACTTATGGTTAATAAAATGTAGTATAGATTTAACAATTATGGGAAAAAAATAAGCATTTTGTAGATCAAACTTGCATCACAAACTAGTAGCATTCCAAGCTTTGTATGTTTAAATTCTGTATAAGTATCAGCTACTATGGCTTCCACGTATATTCAGTCGAGGCAGAAAAAAAATCACTGAGGCTTAGAATTCATTTCAATATCTAAATAAATGCTCAGCTCATCATTCAGATGACTTGTGGACTGCAAATAAAGTCATACAATGCATGAAGAGATTAGATCACACATCTGGACCCCTGAAATGTATAAATATAAATATATCCACATACACACCCCTACACCCCCCTCCATCACATACAGCTAAGGTTCAAATCCAAGTACTTTGGTCCAAGCTTCTCCTTTGGCTGTAGTTCAGACTAGAAAAGAATAAGAAGAATAGCTTGGCTTGTCTTGCCCAGATCTGCAAGCTTAAATCTCTAATTAATAGAAATAAAAAAGCAGACATTATCAAGAATGTATTTAAAGAAGAAATTTCTGCCAAGGTTCTACCATTTGGAGCCAAACCCCTGTAAAATAGCACAATGTCAGTTTTACAGTCTAGTTTTACAGTCTGCAAGTCTACTTGCATAACATAAGTTGGCTTTTTGCAGGATCAGGGCCTTTCTGAAATATGCACATCCTGAAACAAAGATGTTGTCAAGTGTTTAATTCTAAATTTACAATTTTTCTCACAGAATTATTTTATAAATTTTTTTCTATTTTTTATGTTAGAACCTATTCAGAATTTATATACATTACTATTATTATCATTGTCTGAAAAAGCAGTACTTTTAAAGTACAACACTACTGTGATTTTTTAAAAAAAACAATGTTGCAAGGTATATGCTCTGACCTTTTCTTATTTTTATGATCACTCATTTGTTAAAATACATCATTAAGTACAATTTGAGATTGACTGACCCGGAGGAAATGCAGGTATATAACTTATGAAATTCTGAAAATACTAAACAAAAATACTCAAACTCAAATTATTTTAAATAGAAGTACATCAAATAGCTTTGCTGATATTTGTAAACTTTTTAATTAATTTTCTGCTGTTTTGGGAGCATCAAATTTTTAAAAATTCTAGTATATCAAATATAGAAATCTATCTACTAATCAAATTAAACCTGTAGGAGTTACAGAAGCAACTTTTTAAAGACAATTTCTGTGCTAATTTTGAAAACCTCAATTATTTACAACTGTTCCCATGGAAGGATTCCTTTTAATGAAACTTGGGTCACAAAGAGAGAGAGCACACCAAAACCCTTCTGAATTCAATATTCAGAATTTTCTACAGAGTGAGCAATAAGCAAATTTATTTGCTTGTCATGTTTGTCTTCAAATGTGCCTAAAAGACTGAATTGTATTTCTTTTAAGACTAGGATTTTCTGGATCTACACATGATATTTTCTACTTAGGACATTACTCTACAGTTTTTCTACCCAGACTGTACATTTTTGCCATGAGATTGCCAAGAAAATCTTCATGATACTATTTTATTTTAGAATTTAGAAGCACCTGTGATAAGCAGTTTACCTAAGAGTTGTATAATATACCTTTTCTCTATGCTGTAGTCTTTCTCTCAAACTAGTCTTGCAAAAAAGAGACGATATCAAAGCCATTTCCATTTACTTTGTTTTTTGTAGTCTCACATTCCTTCAGAAAGAGGACACACCTTGTAACATTAAGGCAACAAAGTTTATGCATTTGTATTCATGTCTACTAGCACTAAGGATGAAAATGTCTTATCAACATCAAAATACTTTAAATTTGAAAAACATGACGTTTATATGCTGAAAATTAACTTGCATTTCAAACAGAACGTCCTTTCTACCCAAGTAGTATCCGAATCCATCAGTCTACATGCTGCACTTCAGCAACATCCTAGGAAAACTTTTGGAATAATTTGCCTTCAAGTTACTGAATTTTTACTCAGATAATACCCTAAACTGATTGTCAGGTACAATCACAGAATGAACTTGCTCTTTCTTTCCAAGACTCCACAATAAAGACATTAATAGATTGAGAATGTAATTAGATGCTCTAGTATGGAATTATAATGAGAATGCTGCTTTATTTTGGAGACAAGATCTGTTTCTGGAATGTGCAAAGAGCTATATGATATAATGATATCTCAGGGAGAATTTTGACAGATACTTAAGAAACCCCAGTGATTCAGATAGACTACATGATGGATTAATAGATCCTTTTCCTGTGTGAATGAATCAGCAGGACCCTTTTAAAGTGTACAGCTTAGTTTCTTGAAAGTCCATCACAAACCTCAATGCACCTTGGAAGACAAGTGTGTTTTCTCCATCCTATTTGCTTTTCCTAAAGATATAAAGATGAAAAGTATAGCAATACTGTGTAAGTGCCAGCAGTGAATGAAAAAAATACAATTCAGTTATTCACAGCATCTGATGTGTGATTCCTGTCCTTGTCAATGATGGGACATATTTTTAGCCAGGTTCTCCTGAAACTATCATAACCGTATCTGCTTTCTTAGATTTGTCTTTTCTTTTGAACTGTGTTTTGGTCATCATTTGTACAGAACTTTGGTAAGTGCAACATATCGACACTTTTTACATTTTGCCAGTGTAAGAGCTGGTGAAAAAGTTGTTAAGGAAATGTCAGCTTTGCTGGCTGAAGCAACTAGTGAGAGTTCACAGCAGCGCCAGGGATTATGATCAACAAGATGAGAGAGATTTAGGGTGCTAGCAGTAGTGGAAATATTTGGACAGGGGATGCTCATGAAAGACAGGACAAAATAGCAGTTGCAGCTGCACAGGAGGATGAAAAATTACAGAGATCTAGTGTGACAAAACTGGCATAAGAAGAAGAAAGGGGCAGAGGCAGAGAGGGAGAATGGATCTGTTTATCAAAATGGGGAAAAAGATTAGGAAAATGATATTAGAAGATCAGGAATCTTCAGTGGCACGAGTTGGTTTAAAGCTGGACATCTACCTACCATACTAGCTATTAAAGCTTCAGCTGAAGCAAATTTTTACCTGAGTTCTTTGTGGATATTGGGCTCCCTCCAAGTTTAGAAAAGTCCTTACCCATATAAGGAGCGACTGAGCTAACTTGGCTTGTTCAGCCTGAAGAAGAGGAAACTCAAATGACAAACTCTAAACCCCTCCCACTTCATCAAAGATATCAGTTTTGGACAACCAAAGTGTAGCTACCCAATTCCCTCCTACAGCTTCCCTTAAGCCTCTCTGAAAATCATGCTATGTTACTCTTTAAATATTTATGCAGAAAGTGTGGAACACCACAAGGATGGAGTCACACTCGAACTTACTGTTTAGTAGCATTTTAGATTAATAAGGAATAGTAATAATTACAATAAAATGGAGGTTTAATATTAAGTGATAACAGCGAAAACTGCAGCAATCTTCCAGTGGGATTTTAAACTATAACTTTCCTATCAAGACAGGAAGGAGAATATGAGACTACAATAAATGACATGAATCAAAGTCTGATGGTTTTCACCAGATAATATTTCTGCGAAATAATACTTAACTTCATTAATGTGGATTCTCCAAGGATTTGTTGCACTATAGGCATTCAAGAGAAATCATTCCAGGGATGCAGCTAAAAAAATGTGTTTCTATGTTCCCTATGTGTACCCTATAGGGATAAAATAAAATATGTCTAGATAGGAAGCAATAATTAAGGTTGCTAGGTAGCAGAGAACAAAGAGGTAAATGGGTGGAAATATTTTGGAGGCAATGGTGCCTGCACTTCATGGACAGGCCTGTGAACCCAAAGCACAAACACCAAGAAATCTTGGAGTTCCATCATGAGGACTAAGACTATCCATTTTCTACTAAACTCTACCTATATCAAAGTCATTGAGATTCATTCTGTTCGCGGATATTCTTGAAATATTTTAACATAATACAATTCCCATTACGTTATCATTCTGCCCAAAATTCCACGAAGACAACACAATGCAAAATATGTTTGAGTCCGAAACTTTGGAGTTTAACCACATATCAGGGAGATGAATTAAGTAGTTGTTACATTTACCTGTCTTTTTCATCCCCTTGTCAGAGACTGACAACCTTACATTAATAAATCTGTGATTAACCTGCACTTATTGAGTCCCTTTAGTTCTTGTTTTGCTTTGTTTTATCTGCCAGGGTGAAAAAAGCAATATTAGAGGCACATAATATTTCCATAAAATATGACTGCATCTTCTAACACTAATAAATTGTTCTGAGAAGAGATTACTATTAAAAGTATTGAATAGAATTGCTTAAAAATCTTGATAGCATAGGCATCTTGAATCAGACCATCTACAATTGTAAATAGGTGCATGCATATATATATGTGAATATATATGTTCTCTCTCTGCACATTTATATATGTGTGTTCTACAAATGCACATTATGCTTGCAAAGGATATCCGCAAATTGACCGTGTTTTATAAACAATATATTGCAGATGAAGTAACTTCTTGTTGATAAATAAATAAATAAATTTATTTATTTTTAATTACAAAAAGCATCAAGAAAATAATTGAATTAGAAAACCATCAAGAAAAAGGTAGTCTGACAAAAAAAAAAAAAAGGTGCTTCCTTCCTCCTTCCCTCTTTCACTCCCTCCTTTTCTCTCTCCCTCCCTCTTTTCCTTCACACATTTGAACAACTAAATCTAAAAAGCCTGACAAATAAAGAAGAACAGGAAATCACAAATTCATGTTATATGGGAAAATATTATTGTCCTATTCAAGGAACTAACTTAGATACAAATATCAGCAGTTTAAAGGAAAAATTATCTTATTACTTATTTAGTGAACAATACCTGACTTTATTTGACTGGACAGAAACGGTGCTTTTTTACTGGTACAATGATGATAATCTTACATCAATTTTAAATATAAAGATCACTTTAAATTCTTATATATGGAGTTAATATTAAGTACTCTAGCTGATTTCAACCAAAGGGGGATCAGAGATCATATAGTCATAGGACCAAACACTGCAAACAAGTCAACCAGCTTAAATACTAACAAGAAGACTTCCACTAAGTTACACATAACAAAAGGCTTCTGCCAGAATAAACTAGAAGCAATGGTATGAATCCTGATGGCATTTGTGTCACTGTGCATTTCAGTCATATCTGTAGTTTATAATATCATGGAATCTGTGGTGAAATAGGACTTTGATATTCCTTGTTCATAATTACTACTTTTGGAAGAGTAAAAATAACTTAAAATCTGCAGAAGTCAATACATTCTGCACAGACCTTATTTATTTAGAGCATTTGGCCTACAAATCTGCAGCTCTACCCCAGAGAAAAAGAAGAACCACATGCCTTGGGCAAAGTCTTCCTTCAGTGTGGTAATGATGCTTAGAGGATTTCTATTAGTGTTCCTCCGTATGTTTGTAGTGTACCATACACTTAGTACAGTATCATGGATTGTTTGGTTTACTGACGGATCAGAAGAGATTTCAAGCAGCAAACACTTTCCAAGCTTGCCATCATTTTTTGTCCTCCCTTTAAAATCCACACTATTTCTGCAAACTAACTCACCAGACATGCCATTCTAATGAGAATTTGGAATACATGTCTATTTTCATTTTTATCCTTTTCTTTCCTTTGTAACCCCCATAAAATCATTTAAACAGCTGCTCTGTTGTTGTAAAAGGACAATGAGCAAGGAAAATAGACTAAAAAGGTTATTTTTCTGTAAATTTAAGTGCTTCTTGTTATTTACACACAGAAGGGAGGCAGCTGCATTCTGGCCCAGCCTGAATTCATAAACCTAACTTGATCGTCTTCTGAAGAATTTATGAATCATGGTTAATAATCAGCTTTAGGCCCTTCTGAGGGAAGAATCACATTTTGAAGCTACAAAGGTCCACTAAACAGCCCACGGGAAATGACCCTGCATCCCATTAAATATAAAAACTCACAATTGTAGGACTCTATGTCAGAGGTAAAACATTTCAGTCTCTTCTCCCTTCAAATGTCAGAGAGCTCCCTCTGCCAAAATGTTTTATTAAGATTGAAGAAACATACCAGATTCCTGCTTCTCAGGGAAAACTGTTTTCTTCTCAAAATGTTTTTTTCCTTTTACTTCAGGGGAAAGAAAACAAACCCTTTCTTTTCTTCATTCCCATACATTCATTATGGTCCACCTTTTTTTAAAGTACTTATCTTTCTTTTATCTATTTCATATGCCTGTGGCAAACACCATAGATGTCTTCTTTCTATTCCAGGAATCAGCTATACTGTATGCTTTATCTTAGTTAGACCAGGTTGCTATTTTCCTATTTAAATAGAAGATATGAATTGAAAGTCAGATATGAAGGTCAAGGAAGTGGTTCTTAGTTTATTGTGATTTAAGTCTTCACGGGCCACTTTTTGCTTGATGGAAAGTTCAATCACAGCATATGTTGTGGGTTAGCTGAGGCTGGGAAAACTTTTCCTGTATTAACCCAGTTTAAATAAAAGACTTTTTTTTTTCCCTACCACAGTTCCTCCCACCCCCCCGCCCCTCGCCCACCTTGTACCCTCTTGGTTCATGTGTGTTTTCTTCTTTGGGGAGGTGGGGGTGGGGAAGGAAGGGGTGTCATATGGGTTAGGGGGAGGGGTTCAAAGAGACCATGGTCTTGTGGTGCACACTGCCCCCATGGTGGCGAGACGGCCAGGAATGCCTGAGAATGCCGGGGGGGTGGGTGGGGGGGAACTGGAATTACCAGGAAAGGAAGGTTTTTGCGGCGCCTGATCATCATGTGGCATCTCCCCGGTTTTCGCGTGTATCTGTTGCCAGGGGCAGCAGGTGCGGCAGGGAGGTCACAAGCCTCGGGATTGTGGGGCATGCCAGGCATGGCAGTACCTGCTGCATAGTGCACCTGCCATGCCGGACACAGGGACCGCCGGAGACACCGGGACAGGCAGGAGCACGCAGAGCGTGTGCTGGCATGGTGCAGCACCCGGAACAGCTGGGAGGACCCGCAGGGTCCCCTGCTGCTCTTAGGCTCGCTGCTATGCCAGACACAGCGGAGCCTGTTGTGTACAGCATGCCTATGCCACACCTGAAAGCGCAGGCTAAGTGAGAACACCGGGACAGCCAGGGATATTGGGAGCAGTAGCTCCCCTGGTCCCGTCGCCAGGGCAGGGCTCGAGCACTGCCTGGGTAGAGCGGTGCTGCTGTCACAGTGCGGCGGTAGAGGCGGCAGGGCAAACACAGCACCGAATGGGGCTCACAGAACGCACACGGGCGGCGGTGGCGGGCAAGCCCGCTCCAGTCTGTTGGTCGGTGTGTCCTGGGGATCCGCCGGTGGTCGCGCAACAGCGTTCCCTGCATTGCAGCAGCCCCAGCAGCAAGGTGGCGGCACGTGGACGCACCACTTTGGCATCAGCGCAGGCTGATGGAGAGACCCGGGCTGTACTCTGCAGCAGTTTTTGTGAATTTTTCTCTGTGTGGCAAAGGCACGGCTGGGCCCCTCGGACAAGGGGGATTGGCATGGCTGGCAGTGACAGTCGGGACCGTGCTCAGTGGCTGCGGTGGTGACAGCATGGTGGTAGCACATGACGGCCACCATGTTGTTTCAACCCCTGGCAGGGCTCTGAAGGCGGAGCCTAGAGGCGGGGCTGGGACAGAGCTGGGTCGGGACAAGACTGGAGAGACCAATTAGAGTTTGACGAGGGGCAAGTCCGCCCCTCCTTGAAGGCAGGCTGGGGGAGGCTCGCAGGGCAAAGCATTCTGGGACAACCAAAGACTTTTCAAGCTCTTCGCTCTCTTCGCATCTGGAGTTCGTTAGAGAAGGAGCCCGTGTTTTCCAGCTTCTTCCATCTTGAAACCTCCACAAAGTTGCTCCTCTGCTCCGGTGGCATGTTCCAGAAACCAGCCAACCACAGACTACAGGCGCATCCCTTCCGTCCATCATCGCTGTTGCCCCCACGGCCATCAACACCGCCTGCTGTCTACCTCAATCAGCTACATCTTAAGACATTGAAACGGGAATAAATTCTCTTTGTTTTGTTTATGGCCTGGTGGGTGGTGAGATTGGTGTGTGTCTTGTGGGTTGTTTTGAGTTTTTGGGGAAGTGCTTGTTGAGTTTTCTGTGGGTTTTCGGTATTTTAATATTCTTTAATTAAATAAATATTTCTTTAATTAAATCTTTTCTACATCATATAATAAATTCTTATTTCTTTAATACATCTGTATCCATAATTTACTAACAGTATATTATTGAGAAATAAAGTTACATTCACATTTCCTTTAATAATCTATTTAAGTTTTCAAGGCATAACTGGTCCTACATCTGTTTTGCTCTCTCTTTAGTTGCAATGATGGTATTGGCCATAATTTAAACAGAAAAAGTAATTTACATGCCCTTCTTCATGTTAGCCAATTATTTTTTTTAGGCAATACGCATACATTGTATGTAAAAGTGAAAAAAAGACAAATAGAACAGATAGGCCTGCAGCTGTTGATTCACAGTGCATGATTTAAGAAGTAATAGCACCAAATTATGATAGTCTTATAGGTGTTAGAATTAATATTTTGTCTTTCTCTACTTATAAAGGAAAAAAACATCACCAAATTATTTTCTGATGCAAACATTCTGACTTAAGTCAATCTCCCATACCCTATAAGACCTTTGTTATAAAAATTGTTGGCATACCTGATGGCTGTTCAGAGGGTCCTCAGACTTTATATATCTGACACAGTATAAATAGCACCCAAGAAGGTCTAATGATTATAAAAAACCAGTATGGCAGCAAGCTGTCACCAGATACAAAATTCTGAAGTTATAATACCAATACAGAAAAATTATCTTCGACCACCTGATGTTTGACAAAGAACTTTCATCATGAGGAAAGAAAAATGGAATTTAAACGGAGGAATGCAAATATCGCAAAGTCTGGAAAATAAAATAATTACATTCTAATTCCATTATCTGAAAAATCCAAGAGAAGAAAACTCTCTGGAAAGTAATCAGTGTGAGAATCTTCAAAAATTTAGATCATTCAGGTTTTTAACTACAAAAAAACAACAAAACAATTTTCAACTGTCTACACAAGGATTTAATTTCTGAAAGCATAGAAGTATAAACAGCTATCTTCTTACAGCTGCAATACAGCCTTACTTGGAATATTGCCTGCATTTCTGGATATGAAATTTCCAGGAACTTTGGGAAAAAAAAACTTAAAAAAGGGAGAAAACCCATAACAAAAGTCATTAAGTAAATAAAACTAACAGAGAAGGAGGAAAAA
>VXBA01011248.1:5808-65888 GCA_013399895.1 Serilophus lunatus | reverse complement strand
AAAAAAAAAAAAGGAAAAAGGGAAAAAAAGCCAAAAAAAAAGCCCACTAGAACTTCAGCAGAAAGAGAGATGTTAAGAAACCCTTTATGCAACAAAAAAAAGAATCTCAACTGTCTTATGACAATGTGGAATGCTTGTCTTCTGCCACAGAAGGTAGAGTCCATCTGCTCTAGAGATGTACAGGTTTCTGAGAATCTTGTAAATCTTATAAAATATGCAAGCACAAATGCTTATTTGTAAATCATTCCTCTACATCCATCAACTTTATTTGCCATATTTTTTTTTCTTTTTACATAAAAGTGATCTTCAATTTTTTTTTGAATGGCATGTTGGCTTCATTTCAGTGAATGGTCGCCTATTTTTCCAACCTGCAGAAAAAACACATTATTTTAAAGAGGTCCAGATGTTAGGCATTTGGGGAATAAATCAAAACCCTATTTTATTCTATTCTATTTGTGCCTCTTATATTACCAATATTTTGCATCAAAGTTACAGAATAGATTGCCAGAGTGTCACACACAAATTTTAACAAAAGGAACATGAAAATGCAGGAATTTACTGTAAGAATAATTCAATGCTAATATTTAAAATACTAGAATAGCAAAATATCAAAATATTAAAATACTAAAATAAAATTATGTCTAATGAAATAAATATTAGTCTAGTTACAATGATTATAATTCCAAATACATTACAGTCAAAATAATACATATACAAAACTTACAGATGTATTTTGTACTTTCTATGGCACTATGCTCACCCTTTGCTCCTCTAAGTTCCTAAGGCCAATGCCTAAAATATTGGGGAGGGAAGATGTTAACAGCAAGTCATCAGCATGACTAGTCTGTTTATGGGAACAGTTTGGTGGTGATGTTGATGGTGTCATCCTCCTGATATTGATATATGCTTAGAAAAACTTTATGTGTTTACTAACCGCCTCTACACTTTGCTCTATCTTTGTTGTTCTGAAAGTCCAGGTTACATCACAACTTTTTATGTACTTATGTGTTTTGCATATGTTGGATACTTGTTCAGCTATACCAGTTTTCACTGAGGTGACATGCCTGTGAGGAGTAATAACTGGATATGGGTGTTATGAGTTTGAAAACGGGGTTTATGGGGGGAAGGGAAATGTTTGGATTGTTTACTTGTTTGCTTATTTGTAAAGCCAATTTTTTAGAAACCTGATGGAAAGCTGAAGTCTAGGAAATCTGCAGAGCTTCCTCCCCGCCTTCGCTCTCCATGTCCTGGAGCAGGGGCCAGGGAGTGACAGCAGCAGAGAGACACAGGAATGGAACTGGTGCTCCTGTGGCCATTCAGGAAGGGACCCTGTCCCACGTGCCTGTGGTTGAGTGGCTGTTTGGCACAGTGGGCACAGAGTTTCCCCTCCTCCTCGCTTACCGCTGGCATTGGCAAAGAGGCGGCAGGTGCTGTCAGAGCGGCAGAGCCAGGCGGCACGCATGCTCGGAGCTGGGGTGCTGGCTTTGGTGCGACGCTCCGTTTTTCCTGGTGGGCCTTGGCTCACTGCAGTGGGCAGGACGGAGTGGCATTGGTGGCGCAGTGCTCTGCTCCTCCCATGGCAAGTCCTGGCTTGTGGCTGCAGGCTGCACGCACAGGGTTTCTCTTGCCACCCCCAGGCACTCTGGAATGGAGTGGATGGCGGTGACTGGTCCTGCCCAGCACCTTGCAGGGGCCGTGGGACTGCGCAGCGCCTATCCGCTGGTCACAGAGCAGAGCGTGCAGAGCCACTCCTACCGTTTCTCCAGTTTTCCTGTGCTGCAGTGCTGAGGGGCAAGCCCCGGGCTGAGAGCTGGTGCCTCCGTCCCATGCTGCAGCAATGGCAGTTAGGAACGCGTGCAGGAGGGGTGGCTGGCGGCAGCAGCCCTGTGGGAGCTGTGCCACACTTCCCCAGCTCCAAGCAGAGGCAAGGGCAGTGCAGCTAGCCCCCCACCGGAGATGATGGTGGTCCCGTGGCCCCCACTGCCTGTGGCAGGCCCCTGTGACCAGCAAGTGCTACGCAGGCAGAGTTAATGGCGACCCCAGGCACCGGCTGCATGGCATTTTGTNAGCAGAGCGTGCAGAGCCACTCCTACCGTTTCTCCAGTTTTCCTGTGCTGCAGTGCTGAGGGGCAAGCCCCGGGCTGAGAGCTGGTGCCTCCGTCCCATGCTGCAGCAATGGCAGTTAGGAACGCGTGCAGGAGGGGTGGCTGGCGGCAGCAGCCCTGTGGGAGCTGTGCCACACTTCCCCAGCTCCAAGCAGAGGCAAGGGCAGTGCAGCTAGCCCCCCACCGGAGATGATGGTGGTCCCGTGGCCCCCACTGCCTGTGGCAGGCCCCTGTGACCAGCAAGTGCTACGCAGGCAGAGTTAATGGCGACCCCAGGCACCGGCTGCATGGCATTTTGTCAGGAACTGCCATTTTGTTCAGAGTGCCAGATCTCGGAAAAAGAGCGGAGCCCGACACTACCAGCCAATCGGGGGACAGCCTTTCTGAGATGAAGCCTACGGGACTTCTAGGGCATAAAAGCCTGAACACGGAAGTCCTGCACTCTCTTTCGGCTTTCTCCTGAGATGAGAGAGGCACGGTGTCCCTCCTTCTGGCTCCATCACTGTGCGGCTTGCTTTCCCTCACCTCCATCGGCACAGGCAGCAGCGTGGCACCATCAGAGTCCCAGCTGTGGCATCTGGAGATCACCAGCCAACNTTTTGTTCAGAGTGCCAGATCTCGGAAAAAGAGCGGAGCCCGACACTACCAGCCAATCGGGGGACAGCCTTTCTGAGATGAAGCCTACGGGACTTCTAGGGCATAAAAGCCTGAACACGGAAGTCCTGCACTCTCTTTCGGCTTTCTCCTGAGATGAGAGAGGCACGGTGTCCCTCCTTCTGGCTCCATCACTGTGCGGCTTGCTTTCCCTCACCTCCATCGGCACAGGCAGCAGCGTGGCACCATCAGAGTCCCAGCTGTGGCATCTGGAGATCACCAGCCAACACGCAAGTGGTATCTGTTCCCTTGCGTGTCCCTTGGGGGGGGAGGGCTTTTCACCTTTTTTTCTGTCTTGCATAGGCTCCGAGGCCCACAAGGGTGCCATCATAGAGGCAGCTTTCCCTTCCTTTCCCCTGCTCCTCAGCCGACAAGCCGGCTTTGAGGAGCAGGGTTTTTTTTGGTTTTATTGTGTAACATTGTTTGGTTTCATATTGGGCTGTATTTTGTTTAGTACCTAGTGGGTTATGTAAGACCTTTAGTGCCCTAGAAAGTAGAACTGTTACTTGCTGTANGCTTTTCACCTTTTTTTCTGTCTTGCATAGGCTCCGAGGCCCACAAGGGTGCCATCATAGAGGCAGCTTTCCCTTCCTTTCCCCTGCTCCTCAGCCGACAAGCCGGCTTTGAGGAGCAGGGTTTTTTTTGGTTTTATTGTGTAACATTGTTTGGTTTCATATTGGGCTGTATTTTGTTTAGTACCTAGTGGGTTATGTAAGACCTTTAGTGCCCTAGAAAGTAGAACTGTTACTTGCTGTAAAATCTATTCAGTCTTTTGTCACTGTTGTGCGCCCCCTAGTGATATAACCACCACAAATGGGTCAGTTGCTGGAGTCATCAGAGTCACCCTTTCCCTGTATTCTCAGGAAGTTTGCTATCATCCCGTGTCTTTACCCATACATGCTGCATTTTATGTCATGACAATGGATTCTTCAGTCCACATAAATATCTGTTATTATTTATTAATTACAAAGTGTGTAGAATAAAAACAAGTGTTCAAAGTTTACCAAAAGCTAAAACAAAGCAGATAACTGTTACCTGATCATTAAATGACCTAAAATCACCACAAGCTAAAATCAGCACAAGCTAAAACCAAAACTCCAAGCAAGCTGAGTCCAGGTCCTGAGGTCTAAAAGAAGCCTGGAGCTTCTTACAAGCAGTAGCAGCTCCAAATTTACTGGGCTAAAACACTACATTGAATAGTAAAGAGGGAGCTTCTCACAAGCACTGGGCACAAGAGTTCACAGTAGACATTGAGCAACACCAATACTTGCATCTCTTGGAGCACTCAGTAAGTAACAGCACAAAAACGCCACTTGGGAGAGGAAAACAAGAATGTGGTTGTGGTAGTTACGACCACTAAAGGTTATTAATAAGATGACGATGGAACTATTCAGAATGAACACCTAGTTTAGTGAAAAAAATAACAAAACAATGGGGAAAAAAATGGAATTGAATTGGAATGAACAAGGGGAACAAAAGAAACAAAAAACCACCACCCACAAAAAAAATGAACAATCCCTCTATCACAAACCCACTGTCCTTCCCAAAGAAGGGGGCAAGGGCAAGGGAAAAAAAAAAACAAAACAAAACACAAGTTCCTGGTGTTGTACCACGGAGAGTGCAGCAGGGGTGTGCTGTG
The DNA here is from genome assembly GCA_013399895.1 of Serilophus lunatus. Lineage (NCBI taxonomy): Eukaryota > Metazoa > Chordata > Aves > Passeriformes > Eurylaimidae > Serilophus > Serilophus lunatus. The sequence goes on along the minus strand of VXBA01011248.1, from coordinate 61,490 downwards.
ATGTACAGGGCTGGTTATGTGCTCTGCTAGACAACAAGGTGCCCAGAGGGGTCCCAGGGGTTTTCTGAAAGTACAAATGGGGGTTCAAGGTTTTTTAAATCAGCAAACCAGAGTGGAAGTCAGGCTGGAAATATTCTTCTTGGGAGACAAGGAGTAGCAGTAGAGATTGGTTGGTTTCTCTGTCCAGGCAGCAGGCAAACTGCAAGGAGAGCAGGGCTGGGAGACCACATGCATTGCGGTAAAATGGTGGCCGTGGCCACTGGGAGTGAGGGACTGCTGTCTCTTCCAGCCACCAGCAAAAAAGGAAGCCCCAGAGCTCCAGTGACTGTCTTATAGAGTTTCTCAGCCCCTCCCCTATATTCCTGGCTGTTGGACAGGCACACCTCTACTACACTTCTGTGGGCATGGTTGTGATTCCGTGGCACCCTCCCATTGCCCATCACCCAGTCTGCCCCATTCTGGCCCTGCTGTGGTTCTGCCCGAGAAAGAGCCTGCCAAAACTCCTTCTCATTGTGACTATGTGGCCCTGGGTTGTCTTCTCCTGACAGACACTGGGCCCTGGGGCCCCGCCTAACCCTCCCAGAGACAGAGAGCGTTCTTGCTTTCCCCTCAGCACCATGACCATGACAGTGGTGTATGCTGGAGTCTCTCCAGTTCCTTCTGCAATATGATCTCTTGGAGACACAGCTGGTTTGATATGATCACCAAAAAAACCTGAATAAACTCACAAGTTTTTAAACAGAGTCTCTTACCACCTTCACCTTGTATTTATTTATTTAGGCCATTAGCTGTTATAAGGAGAAAAAACTGATTTGTTAGTGCCCAGTAATTATCCCAGAGAAACGTTTCTTCCCATAACCCAAGGTTACGATTGTTTTAGTGTTCTGTGTCATGTACAAAGTGGTTGAATCCTACCTCACTGTCCCTTGTGCCTTTCCTGTACAGAGGAAAAACTCCTAAGCCTGTCATACACTCTGCAGGATACAGCAGAAGTGTCATTAAAACTTCATGGAAATAGAGACTATGATTTCATGTGCAAAATTCTAAGTGCTTTACTGATGCCATATATATTCCATTATAAAACTATTAACGGCATAGTTAATTATTGCATGACCCATACTTACGTGCATAAAACAGAATCACGGAATTAACTAGGTTGGAAAAGACCTCTGATATCACCAAGTCCAATCTATTACCTAACACCATCTCGTCAACTAGACCATGACTAAGGGCCATATCCAGTCTTTTTTTAAGCACTTCCAGGGACAGTGTCTCCACCATTTCCCTGGGCAGCCCATTCCAGTGCCCAATCACTCTTTCTGTGAAGAATTTCTGTGAAGAATTTCTGTGACGAATTTTCTGTGACTAATACATGCATAGCCTCAAAACAGAAATGGAAATAAAGTTCATTTTATAACTGGTCTTTAGCTTCTTTCATTAAAACCAAGCCATTCTTTAATTTCTGTGTCCATGTAGTTTTATTTGGCCCAAGAAGATGAACAAGTGTGCAGAAGAGACTTGCCAGGAGACTGATAAAATATGTACTTGTTTGTTTGATTCCTGGACTGCTGATTCAATGTCTTTGGAAACTCCAAAGCATCTTACTAAACATATTTAAATGTATCTTGTGTATACAGATGGGTGCAGTGTATCCAAAAACAATGGAAAAATAAAGCCATCTACTGCGAATTGGTCACATAACTTGAAGATGAATATTTAGTTTTTATTTAGTACTTTGCATCACTATATCTCATGGTGCTTTTGTAGTATATTATCCACATTTATGACTGTGGAAACTGAATCACAAAATAATAAACAAGTTTTACAATGTCAATGTACTTGAAGATTTGGTCAAGTTTTTGGGACAAGCACCAGGTTTTACCCTTTTCTATAAGAACTCAATAAGACAAAACGTCTCACAATCATTTCTGTCATTATTCCTCTGATACAGATAAATGAAACAACAATGATATTTCATTTCATCAAGGAAAATATCTGAAAATGTTGGCCATGCTACCTTTGGCTGCTGACACTCCTGCAGATTTCTTCTTCCCTTCTTTTTAAATTCAACAGGCATAAAAGTTCATGAAGAAAACTGGAAAAAAACCCCAACTCGTAGCTAGCAAAATCATAGAGTATTATTTTAAGTATGTGCATAGTGAAAGCATTTTTAAGAAAGACTCATGAGTCCTTCTGTATGTCAAAATAAGTTCTTCAAGCACTTCTGCACATAAGGTCATAATATTTTGTGATTTATTCCTAAAGAGAACAGAAAGACTCAAATTTTCCACAGGTGAAGAAGAGGGGAAAGACTTTTCTTCGACCTATAAGAGCAGCTCTTTATCATACAGCTTACTTGTTTAGATAAAAACTTGAATGTAATTCTAAGAATAAAATGAAGCTATTGAAAAGATAAAATATTTTCTACATAAAAGGTTATTTATAGGTCTCACCTAGGATTAGCCAAGAATTTTTTCACATGCGAATCAAATGAAAGAAGAATGGAAAGTAATTAAAATATGATATATCACATAGAAAGACAGACTTTTAGAAGGACATCTGCAGCCTACCTATGTGAAAGAAACATAGAAAACTGACACTTAATTTACATTTATCATTTGTGAACCATCTTAAAAATAAAATAAAAATATGAAGTGGTGTAGTCTGGAGCTGCAATTCTGTATCTAATTTTTCTTAACTTCTCTTATGCATTACAAGAGAATGTTCTTCATTGCAATGCTGACAATGTCCTTGAAGTTAATTATACAAAAATCTCTTCATACAGGAGTGCATCCTGTTGACAAATCAGCATATTTTTAAACTTACAAATTTAAACTTTTAAACTTATCCAGTATGAAAAATTCTGGATACATAAAAAGAATTATTTCAGAGAAGAGAATAAAAAATAAAGATTACTTGGTTTAGGACTCTTTGCAGCAAATGAAACTATCAAGTCCCAGTTAGAGGAAACATTTTTGAAATATGCAAAACAATGGTGGAATGCTGTACCACCATGGCTTTCTGACGTTTTTCACATTTCTATACACAATGAGTACACAACATCTGACTGGACTACTCCAGTAATGAACATGGGAACCCTGTCTGCAAGTGGAGACTACTTATACTTCTAAGAGACATTACCTAGTGTAAAGAGATTTTATTTTGTCAGAAGATTAAGTAACACAATATTACATAATGCCAAGTTATGTAAGTCTGGCAGCACAATGCCAACACAGAGATATAAATCCCCTTTTTTTGATCAAATTTTCACTTTGTGCTAAGAGTGGCATTTGGAAGCAAACAAAACAATAAGACAGCTCTGGAGTGCAGGAAGTGGGGGAAAAAAACCCAACTTTTAAGTACTGGATGTGCACTGAGCAGCTTGGTGCATTTCATCAAAACATACACAAAGTCAAGAAAATAGGGTGGTGTTATCCTTTAGGTAATGTTCTACTATAATAACTGCTTTGTGGCTCCTTGACTTTACAACAAGAAAACATCTAATTTGTGAAGAAAAGTGAAACTTGGTAAAGTTTTTTCATCAGAATGTTTACAGCTGCAATTACAATTTCTTTTCACACTACAATTTAATGGTCAAACTCGGTAACCTTCTTTCGTGACGTACAATATCTTGTTCTGTGGCTGGCAGCAGTAGCATCAGTGATAAGAATACTATACCATGTTAATTCTATATTGTTTCTATCAGAGATCTGTTCCTGCTTTCTATGTTACTTCCTGTGTCTAAACAAAAAGGTTCTTCATGGTCTTATTTACCCTAGTCACCTTTGCAAATGGGGAACACAAAGATTTTATCAGGACCTAGCTCATCTACAGGGTAAGCAGAAGAATCCTGAGAAGCACTTTTAGTGGAAGTCCTCTTGAGCTAGTACCATATGGTTTCCAGCCAAATATGTACTAATGAATACTGAAGCCTACTGTGATATTAGCTCCATCTTCCAAAATATGTCAAGTATATATATTCATATAAAATACTAGTGAAAAAGACAGAAAGGTTTGAGGAATATAAATGTTCATATATAAGTCAGAACACATGTCCCTTTGTTGTGCAGAACTCATGAAAAAATTACCTGATCCATAAAAACATATCCATGCCCCATGAAGAAAGAGAGATTTCACCATTCAGGAGATCCACAATTTAATTTTCTTTTTGTGAAACAAAGGTCCAGTCTCACAGATTCAAAAGATATTTTTGAGCCAGAAGAAGAGCACACCAGTAGTATTTACGCTACTATCGACTGTTCTCATCTCAACATAGAAATAGTGGTCTACTTATAACCGTACCAATTGTGGATCTGTGCTGGCTTGATCCTGTCTGGATGCCAGATGCCCATCAAAGCCATTCTGTTATTCTCTCCTTAGCTGGGCAGGAGAGAGAAAATTTAAAGAAAGGCTTGTGAGTCTAAATGAAGACAGGGAGAGATCACACTTTGATTACCATCACAAGCAAAACAGACTCAACCTAGGGAAAATTTAATTTGCTACCAATCAAATACAAGTAGGATACTGAAAAAAATAATTAAAAAAAGATCTTAAAAATAACTTCTTCCCATCCCTTCCTTCTTCCTGGGTTTAACTTCACTCCTGATTGTCTCTACATTCTCCCCTGCAGCTGTGTAGAGGGATGGGGAATGTGGCCTACACTCTACCACTCCTTCTTCCTCAGGGGAAGGACTCCTTACACTCTTCCTGTGCTACAGCATCGGGTCCCTCCCATGGGAGACAGACCTTCATGAACAGATGTGGATTGATTCCATGAGGTGCATTCCTTCAGGAGCAGACTGTTCTGGCATGGGGACAAAGCCCTACCAGTAAACCTAATCCAGCATGGGCTCCTCTCTCCATAAGGCCAGAGTGTGGACTTCTCATGGGGTCACAGCCTCTTTCAGGGATCCACTTGCTCTGGTGGTCCTCTCCATGAGCTGCAGATGTATCTCTGCTGCACCAGGGACCTCCATAGGATGCAGGGGGACAGCTGTCTCACCGTCATCTACACTATGGGCTACAGGGAAATCTCTGCTTCAGCACACAGAGCACCTTCACCTTCTCCATCACTGACTTTGGTGTCTGCAGAGCTATTTTTTTCACATAGTCACACTCCACTCTCCATCTGGAGTTGCTTTTTCCCCGCCCCATCCTTCTTCTGTTTTCTGTGGCTGTTGCTGATGGGCTCGTCCTTGGACAGCTGCAGGTTCGCCTTGGAGCCAGCTGTCGTTGGCCTCACTGGATATAGGAGAAGCTTCTAGCAGCCTTTGATTTCAGCTACTCCTGCAGCTAGGAAACACTTGCAACACTTACAAATGACCGTTAAGGCATTTATTTTGTAGCGATATTATTATAAAAGCAAATCATTTAAATAAATGTAAACATTTATTTATATTTTTAACATTTTTCTATAGTGTGTAAGCACACTTCAGTTTAGGAAAGATATTGAAAGAACCTTGACAGAAACAGGACTGGCACTGTTACATTTAGCGGGGGTATGCCCATAAACTTCAGAAGGAAATCAATGGCATTGTTTCATACAAATCTACCAATATTTGTCTTTGTTAAGAAAATGAAGGACAAAAATAAAAGATTATTATTTGCTGTTATTAGCATAATATTACTAAGAACAACATGTAGTTGGATTGCTCATAGCCTTTTTATTAGCACACATTTCAAAGACATTCCAAATTATCTTTTAGTCGGTTTCCTTATTAATTCAGTTAGAGAAGACATATCATTACAAGATTAAAATGGTATTATTCTTTCTGGGTGAATATGAAGCTTACTGAAAACAATAGTTGTTGTGACAACAATCACTGAAATAGAAAATTAAATATGTCTAAAAGTACTACTGATAAGGCTGTAGTAGAATTCTCTTTTAAATCTACATTATAATAAGTGGGATTTTTTCTTTCATGTTGCTAAATCATATATATATATTAGACTAAACTGCACCAACATTAGTGTATTGCTGAAGTGCCTCACTTACTTGAAAGTGGGAAATATTTACAAATATTCCAAATATGGTATATCATGACTCTTGGAAATACGTATCGACATGATTCATGAAATAGAAAGTTGTTTCCAGCAGGTAAGAACAATACAGACAAAGAAATATTTTGCAATGCAAATAAAAAAGATGAAAAAAACAAATACTTCCATCAGTCTGACTGCAAAATCATAAGACTGCAGAGTATGATATGCATTAAGCATAATTATATACAAATGCATACTTTGAAAATGAACATCAAAAGTGTGTTTATATTGCAGTGAAATTAAGCACATGTCCCAGTTAATATTAATAACTTCCTTGTTATACGAGTCTGTTTTCACTTTAAAATCATTTTATTATGTAGTCTTTCCCACTGAGTTGGATTCTCTGTTACATTTCTTACACCAAAACTACATGAGTAGACCACTGTTGTGGGCAAAGAAGCTTTCCTATCTTGCCTGCCATTGTAACTTCCAAATGGGACATTATATGAATCATATATATGATTCTGTACAAAGTTCTCTTATAGGTATGATTCTAGTTGACAGGCATCTGTACAATTTGAGGAATACATGCATCATAAAATGCAATTAAAATAAATCAGTGGGACAGTAAAATAGAAGTTGAGAATAGAGGAAAATGCTGGAAGAAAGTTTCTTTAGGACATGGAAAGCTTGAAGGTAAGTGGTAACAAACCATCTTTTTGGAAACAGTCAATAATTCCTGGACAACTAATGATTCCTGGGCCAAGCCATAGAAGAAACCTCCAAGGAGAAATAATTCTCCTGGTCCTGAGTCAGTCCATAGGAAAGTGTCATAACACTCTTATCAAAGAGCCACTTTACCATAGTAGATAGAATATAGTTCATCTCAACAGTTCTGTGTGAATAGCAAGCTTAAAGAACCTCTACTATATTTGCAATATTTAAAAAAAAATTATCAACATGAAAGAGAAAAAGCTACTTAAAAAGAAATTAAAAGGAGCATCTGAAAAAGTAGAATATTGGCTGGAAATTGGAGTCTCACGTTGGAGGCGCAACACAAATGCATATATTTTCAATGATTTGAGAAAGAACAAAAGAAAGTTAGAATGGGCAAATAACAGAGTAAGAATTTATTAAAACTATATAGAAATCCTTCAAAAACCTGAAGTTCAATCTGAACAAAGAAAGCAGAAAAACATGAAATTTGTCAGCTTAAATGGAAAAATAAAGTAAGGCCAGACAAAAACAAAAGGCTAAAATCTTATCAGGTAAAAACGATTGCTTGGATGAGATGACAACATAGATTACAATATAGCAAAAGAACTAAATTACTATTTTGAATCTTCCTGCATCAGTTAGGTGTTTGAAGTTTTTTGGTTGTTTTGGGTTGGGGGGGGGGGTTTGAGTTTTGTTTTTTTTTAAGCCAGAACTGTTTTTCAGAGAACACAAAAGAGAATACAAATATCACATTTAAATATCAGGAGTACAGTTCATAGGACAACTTGAAAAATGAGCAATTTTATATCATCAAGGCCAAACTCAGACTTCCAAGAGCTCTGATGAAATTCAAGGAATAAATGTCTGAACTACAGACTGAAGTATGTAACTTCGCATTTAAAATTGCCTTTATGTCAGAGGTCTAGAAGGAGACTTACTGTGGAAATTCACATATCAATAATCTATATTGGGAATGGAACTGATAGAAAATGACAAAGTCTGCCTCTGCAGAGACTCAAGGGAAATTTTGTAACCATGGTATAGGAAAAGGATCCAACCTGGAAAACTAGAAAACTATAAAAAAGGAGGCAGTAAAAAAAAAAAAAAAAGTTTTTTTTTTTGTTTTTTTGGTTTTTTTTCATAGAGAAGTTACCAGTGAAGTTCTGAGTAAACTATAAGACAAAGATTGCTGATCATATTTATTTGGGATCATAAAAAGAAGAGTTGGCTGAAGAAAGTTGCAGAGAGACTACATAGCCCTGAGATACTGGATGATAAAATGCAAGATGGAATTTAATGCAGAGAAATATGAAGTGATGTGCTTATGGAAAAAAACCTCTAATTCTATGATGGGTGCTATAATGATGGGATCGAAAATAGCACTCAGGAATGAGATCATCAATGACAATAAATAGTATAACAAAATTGTCTCTTCAGTGTTCAGTAAAAGGAAAAAAAACCAAACCCAAATGTAAGGAATTTATAGGTAAAGAATAGAAGACAAGACAGAAAATACAATTATTCCACTATTTAGATCTTCAGCACACCTATATTTGAATGTTACATATGTCTGACCTCTTATTCTAAAGGATATAAAATGACAAGTCAAGAATATGTAAAAAACATCTGAAATGATAGTGTGGTCTACTCAAAAGTTTGGAACAGTTTTCAAGTTTTCTAAATAGCTAGCACGGTTTGAGCTAGACAGAAAGAAGTGAAGTATGATGGCATCTCTAAGTTCAGAATTGGTACGGTAAAGAGACTACATCCCCTTCAGTCCTAGAATTATCTGCAGTCACACAAACCAGCAGATGATAAGCTCAAATTTCCACACAGCAGCAGTAGTAATACCCAGTGTGAAAGGCAGTGGAACACAACTACTTGGATTCAAAAAAGCATTGGAACAAAATAAGAAAGATGTCACTGGAGTCTATAAGGAATGGAGATAACATCTCTAGCTCCAGACATTTCCTAAGTATGCAACAGTTGGGTTGGATGTGAGTATTCAGGGGAGTTTCACAATATACTTTTCATCTTTCTCCACTTTTCTCCAGGCATCTGCTTTTTCCTACTGTCAGAGACAGGATATGAGACCAGACAGGCTTTTGGTCTGATCTTGCACAGCTGTTCACATAGTCTTCATGATAAAACTCACTGTTCTTCGTCATGAAAAATATTTTTTTTCCTGTTACACATAGTAGTCATGAATGAGTGCTATACTCCCTTGCCAGTGAGCTTGAAAGCCTTCTCTTGATCATCATATACTGAATACAAAAGAATTCCATAGTTTCTGTCTCAACTACACCGTCCTGTCATATATTAAGAATACTAGAAGAGCTTAAAATTGTGTTCATTGCTGTAGAAATCTCTAAAAACTTGGAAGGGTTTCTAATGCAGTTCTAAAGGATTTCTCTTTTAATGTATTTGCAAATCTGTTTTGATGAACACTCAGTGCATCCAACCAAAAAAAAATAAAAATAAAAATAAATAATGTTGCTGTCTTTGCAAAACTTTTATATTTAACTTTACATAAGTGAAGAAAAGGGTTTTTTGAACCTTAACAATTGATTGTACATGTGGAAATCTGGAAATATTGTAAAACCCTAAGGTTTCATTTAAGTCTGCCCTATGTAGGTTGCAGTTGTGTACCATTGCCTACATACATGTCAAAAGTCATCTTTATTTTATAGAAGGTTTCAGAAAAGATAAAATTTCTGCATAAAAGGATAGTATACACTTCTGACATGATACCTCATTTTAGTAACTCATTCTTCATCTTTTGTGTTTCATCAGTTGACATTTACTTGTTGGAATATGGTAGCTCCCTTATTTTTAAGTAGAGACAGTTCATATGAAGATAAAAAAACTCAACTTGGTGGTCATACTGTAATTAGGAAGATATCTCAAGGCAACAGAATTATTACTCATATGAAACTCCTCATATACACAAATCAGTATTTTAAAATTTTCTACCATTTCCCAATTTCATGTAAATTATCTGCTTTTAAGTAACATCATTGAAGATGATTGTATATGGAAAAGAGGGGGCTGTAATAAGGACAGAATATGTGATAGTGGAAGTGTTTTAATTGCATGGTTATTCTTTGGAAAAGAGATATGTATTCCCAGCGAAGATAGTATGAAGTTGTAGTGCAAGACTGGATACTACTGAATTTACTGACCTGTGTGCGTGGAAAGAAGCCATTTTGCCATAATGTCAGGGAAAGTAATTCACAGAAAATTTCATACAACATTTGTAAATTAATATAAAAATTTTGTATAGACTGGGAAGTCTTGGCAATTATTCATGTTGGGTGGATTAATATTCTCCTGGAGATGATTCTAGCTGCCTGTCACAGGCTGAAGTTTCCTGGAAAACATCTTGATTTCCAAATAATGCCTTTAATATCTTTACCAGATATGGCCGGTACAGATAATGGCTTTCAAGTAATACTCTCTGAAGCACTTGCAACATGGACAACAATAAAGTCCAGAAGTTTTGCTTTGCCACCTGAAGAGAAAGTGACTCAGAAAACTGCTCTACAAGGAAATTATGTAAACCGCTGTCAATCTCCAGTTTAGATTAGAGAGTGGGAAGTGCCTTTGTTGTCATTAGGAATGTGAGAGCAAGAAGAATTGTCACAGAGATAGTAAGGGTATAATGTCCAGCAGACAAGGTGGGAGAGAAGAAACTGCTAGTTGTAGCATAGGGCTAATCATGGCTTGCTGAATGTTTTAGACTTGGCATGAATTCTGCCTAATTTTGTTTCGTATTTTATAAATTCTGTGCACTACATGCAGCTTGAAAATGGTAATCATTTCATTGTTGGGAATAGATATCTCTAGGTTTGGATCCTCACACTTGTACTGAAATAAACCGACATGTTTCAGATGTCTCTGGATTGGGACTTTCTTTTTGCTGTTAGAAAGTCTGATAGAGTGACATTTCCAAAGAGATTTTGTTTGGTCATTCTCCAGTGCAGAGATGAGCACTGCTGATGAGCAGTGGGAAACAATTTAAGAAATGGCTGCAGACCCTACAACTGAAATTCATCTCAGCTGAATCTAAACAGGGAGAAGGGTTACAGAGGTCAAATGTAGTTATGTAGTATGTAAAGAGTAGAATGAGCAACTAATTGAAAGGCTTTTGAAAAAATATAAACAGTCTAATAGAAAGACAGACTGAAGAGAGTTTATACAAATAAGCAGAAGAAAGTTAAAAAGATAATTATAGGAGCAAGAAATAAAATTAGATGTCAAGTTGTATGGAATATTTCAATTAAAGCCTCTTCACCTATATCTATAATAAAGACATATGTTCAAAGGTTAAATTGTTGAATTAAAAACAATGATGGGCAATTGAAGCCAGAGCATAAGGAAATGATAATTTGTTGAATATTATTTAGCTCTTGTTGTTACAGCTGAAGAAGAAGATGAAAAACTGCTTGGTAGAAGAATTGTGTTTCTCACAAAGATAGTTCAGCTCCTAATAAGGTGCAGGTAAAATTGGAAGTAAATGAGTCAATTAGCTGCAAATGTACATTATGCTGGTGTCATAGAAGGAGGTGTAAGAGATGTAGGAAATATACTCTAATCGGCTATAAATTAGGGAAGTTCTAGTTTATTATCAACAGTTTTTTTGTATTTTTGTATGTAAGTGACGTTTGTGACAAGTCTCATATAGCACTGGGATAGCACAAGTGCCTTTACAATTATTTTCCTCAGTGCAGCTCATCATGGGTTTTTATGAAAGGAAGTAATAGAAATTATCCAGGTTATACCCCAAGACATGCTACTCAAATAGAGATATGAGAATGTACAATAAAAGAGCAAAATTAATCCAAACCTTTACTGAAGAACCATATGAAAATAAATGTTGGGAAAACCTAAGCAGATTCTTTCAAAATATACAGAAATATATTTCCTCGGATCAGATACAGGCACTGCAATGAAATAGTAAATCTTTGAGCTGGAAGAATACATTAACCAGCTCAGTTTATAAACTTTGAGTAAAATTCAAGTGGAGTATCATATTCAAAGAACCAGAAATTGTCATATGGCAAAAGTTCTAAAATAACGCTACAGAACAAAAGCAACATACACTGTATGTTCAGATGAATTAAAATATTTTTATATGAGAGACAAATAGGAAACTACACAATGTACAGTGATTATAAACACTTAAATACAAGGTCAGGCTTCTGTGATTAAATAATTCTTGAAAGTAGAAGTTCAGCATCTTTTACTTCCAAAATTCCCTTTTCACTATTGTCCTAAAGATGGGTGGACATTCATAAGTGACTCCTATTAAAACAGTGGGAATTTAGAGTTTAAAATACTTTTGAATATCTGGCAGTTTGAGTGCATCATCTTTCTTAACATCATTTTTTTTTACAGTGACGAGGCAGATCTGTGTTGCCTTGACAGCCTTGTTTTGGCATTTCCACTTTTTATTGCTTACAGGAAAGATCGACTTGATCAGCCTTTTCCTTATGACAGCTAATATAAGCTAAAAGACTTTTCATTGGTGAATTCTGTCTTCTCTTTAAATCTTTGCACCACTGGAAGCTATGACCTTCCATTCAAAGAAAGAACCTTTAGGATGCAGAATGGAAATTGGATGCCTGTCAAGCTGTCCAGAAACAAATTTTCCCCTAATTATGTAGGTCTAGGCACCTAGAATAGCAGACACAGCTGTGAATTAAAGAAATAGCAACAGTCTTTGTCTTTGTTTTTGGGCCTTTGATTTTTCTTTTTGTAAAGGTAATATGTGGGAGAGTCACAATCTCAAGCCTCATTCTTGACTAAAACTCTTCACATCTCAGATGCAATATCAATCGATTTATTTTCACTTCAGTCCTGATAGACTGAATATCCCTTATATATTCCTTGACAGCTTTACACAAAATAAACCTGCTTCATCATGGGACTTAATAATTTTAATTTCCTCTTTAAAAATCTCAGGTTTGTCACATCACTTCTGAGTATAAGAACTTAACTACTAAACTGCTATTCAGATGAATTGGATTCATATTATGCTATGCCTCTCTTTGTACAGTAACTGCTTCTTAAAAAGCTGATTTACAATAAAATGCTACTATCTTTTAAACCTCTTACTAATGTGGGCTCTCGTTCTGTTTTTGAATCTCATTTTGACACGTATCTGTACCATGTATATCGCCTATAATTTAAATACCATATTGTCATCTGTAAGGTAAATGTATTTTGTATTGTTTACTTGAAATTAAAAATTATTCTAAATTGTGTTACAATGTATATTTTTATGTCTTTATGGTGTTTAGAAATAAAGATGTCTCAATAGAATGAGAGGAAAGGTGTCAATAAATTATTACTACCATGATAGCAATTATGTTTGTTATTTCATTATTTTAGATGCAAAGCGAACACACAATCACCAATAGCCCATTATGATTATTATACCTATGTAAAAAGTTTTTGTATTTCAACAAAATTCTCAACAGAAATAATATATGCTTAAAGGTAAGTCTTGAGACTTAAATCAGATTAAAGCACAAATCTTCTTTTATCATAAAAGGAGAGGAGAAAAAAGCCCTTGAATTATTTTCCTTTTTCTTGCTACATATCTCAAGCCATTACTGCCAACCCATCAAATGAAAACTGCATCTTCTAGAAGCTAAAATTGCGAACACTACAAGTCATGTTGCAGTTGACATGAAAACAACCATTGCTGGCATATCTTGTATTTTTACAGCTGACTATTCTCTCCCTGACATTTTTAGTAAAGTTGAGCAATATCCAGATTCCAGCCTTGATACCAGTCGGCACAGCAACATTCATCTTAAGATGACATCTGTTGAGAATTTTTCAATAACTTAATGGTTATAAAGCATGTGAGGAGGGGGATAATAGAGGGATTATGACATAAAAATGCTAAAGCCCTTGTGGGGGAACTGCTGCACATAAAGTTTTGATTTGGTAATTCAAACTAATGCAGTTTGTAGTCCTCTAGAGAGAGGGCAATAATGGTGCACAATATGCTCTTAAACACTGATGCATAACACATTGTGCTAGAGCCAAAAGGCACTGTACAATATCATTATGGTGCAGAGAGAAGTGGTAACTTTGGGAGTTGCTTTCACAAAGATCTGAATGTGCAGGTAACAAACAATGCTATTTCTCTCCTTTCTATGCTCCTTAATCTATTCATTTGGGCATTGTAGGAAAACATGGCATTGCTTATTGTTAATACAATAAAATTATAAAGCTAATAGTGCGAAGATCAGTGTCATGCAGTAAATATAGGCTTACCTTTTTTGTTTTAAAGATGAATTAAGAAGGATTGAAGTTTCTGATTGTCTTTGAAATGTAATGAAAGAGAGAAATGTACATATATGTACCAAGGTAGAAAATAGAGACAAAATCAAAGATCCCTCTACCTGTAATGCATCAGAATTTAGAAGTAATAATATTTTATTGAGGATCAAAAGCATGCAGAAACTATTAAAATGGAATAGATGATTGTTATATAATTTATAAAAATCTTGTGCAATCTATCAAGAATATGCTTTTTATAATTTATTTTGCCTATTTTATTGCTGTTGAAATTGGTTTAATTTACATTGCATGTGCTGCTAGATGTAATGTGAAACATAACAATTAAATGAGAACACAATTTTTTCATTACTTCTCCAGGACTTCTTGCAGCATGAATTTGAGACAAAACCAATCTGTTTGAATGATAAATTGTCTGTAAAACAAACAAAGAAAAGCAAAATTAAGAAAAAATTTTACATTGTTAGCTGATTTTCTAGAAAATGCATATACAGTTGATTTTTAGTGAGTGAGGACCCTCTCAAGGTTGAACAATGCCATCATTCACTTCTTGTAAATATAGGAATACTTTTTTTTGATTTGTAATCTGAATCAGAAGTTTAAGAAAAAGGCTCTTGTCATTTAAAATGCTTTTTCTTCTGAGGAGTCTCATAAGACAATAATTTTTGTGACTTTACATAAATGGTGATTCATCTCATCTCCCTTTCGTTACCAGACAATCAGTTTTCTAGTGCAATTTGGTTGATTTATCTCATCATCCTTAATGGAATCAGCACATGGAAAAACGATGATCAACTGCATCCCAATACGCTTGTCCAATTGCATGGGACAAATCGGCTTCCCAGAGGCCTATCTCCCACAACAGTCTCTAAAGAAGTAGCCCAGAGAACTAGCTTACTTCATTCTGACAGGCAAAAGTAAGTGGAAATTCTGTGTTAATGACAGAATAGAGAAGCTGTGGGGAAAAACAAACAAACAAAAAAACCCAGAGAAAAAGGTACACACTCTTGCACGAAGGCGTCAAGTATCATTTCAGGCAGCAAGGTTAAATTTCTTGGCTTTGTGCTGCTGATCCATAGAGCTGCAGCTTTCTTGTAAGTCCCAGGTCATAGATGGCATTCCTATGCTGATGTGCCAGGCAACCAAGGGCATGCAAAATGAGTTAGATGTTTCTGCTTCTTCCTCTTTCACTCACTCCAGGTCTGTGAGTCCTCTGTGGTCAAGGGAAAACCACTCTGTACTCAGCAAGGGATCAGGCTCTGAAGCCCTGCCTAATTTTGCATGTCATATCTGGTACTACAGTGTTACAAAGGAGTCAGTAAGTCTGCTCCAGGCTCTGTCTTGTGCTTCACTGTGGTCTTCCACCTCTTTGCTGCACAAAACCATATTCCCCTTTAGTGGGCTCCTGTAAAGTGGAGTCCGTGTAACAGTACATCATACTTCTTTGTGCTTGAGAGGCTTGTGCTTTATGTACAAAACTTGAGTCAACAGAAAGCTTTGCAAGGGGGCTCAGACCTTCTCAGACAGAGAAATCTGTGTGCCAAGTGAATGAACTTAATTTAAATTAGTGGGTTTTTTGACATCCCAGAGAATACAGCAGTCAGCATCTCCTCTTTTGTCATTCAGCTGCAGTCTGGCATTTTATTTCTCACACATTTTTGGTGACATAGGTGTAACATGTTTTAGGCTTCTTTTCTTTCCAGTTCCTCCAATGTTTTCCATGAGGAGTCTGACCGCAAATCTTGTTAAGCAAATGGAAGCTTTTTCATTTATAGTCTAACTGTTGGGAATTTTCGTTTTCAGCTGAGGTGTTTTTAAGTTTAAGTGTGCCTATATGAATGGAAGGCTAACAGACAGCGGATCACCAGAAATGAAGATGTTGCTTGCAGGACATTACCTAATATCATAATCTATATATACTTATATATACCTATATCCTGACCTAACAATACAGGAAGCAGGAATTTTGGGCTTCCAAAATCCTAAGGTTCTAAGGCAGCCATGTGATGGATATAGGGTCTGATTTGGAATATGTTAAGTTTGGGTTTAAGTGTTGCGTTTTGAATGTGTGCCACATAGCTTCCTCCTGGCAGGATCTGTGTTGGATCATGCCCACTATAAACAATGTGCTCTGTGATCACGTGCTTACATCTAGAGCAGATCAGTACTAGCACATTTGTCTGGTGAAGCATAGTTCTTTCTGATTGAGAAGCTATGACATTAAAGATGTTTCTCAACAGCACAATTCCTCCTCCGCTATCTTGAAACACCTGGAAAGGTATAGGAACATAGACGTTTCAAAACTGTCAGTGGTGGACAATAGTTCTCCAATCATGACTAGTCCACAAGTGACAAACATAAGGTTACATTCCTGCTGTTCCCACCTGATGACAGAATGCCAGGCAACAACGACTGTGTTCCTTCTTTAAGCTACTGTCAATTTACAGTGTGCATGCAAACCACGAGAAAACATAGGTGCTACTCCAATCATTCAGCAAGACAAGTGATTTAGACTCAAAAGAATACCTGGCCTTCTATCTATTTTTCCAGCCTGCAGGTTCTGGGACATCTGTTGGGTGTGATGCATGAGATACATGTCATTACTGAAAACAAAATACTGGAATATAAATTACCATTTAAAAAAAATATTGCATGACACATCTACCAATAAACCCCCCCAAAATTCTGCTCCATGCTTAATATATAATGGGGAAAATTACATGGAACATATGTAAATCTTTTTATGTTTTCTTTATATATAGTATCATAATCCCTAGAATGATAATCTGCCACATTGTTCCATTGCCAAAGTGGTGTCTACAAATGAGAGCTCAGGGAATAGCTGCAGGCTTTTTGATGAACTGAGCCAAATAGCCACTGTGGATGCAAGTCTTGAGTTTTTTGAATGAAGAAAGAAGAGGATTTACACATGCAAAGATATTTGTCTCTTTTCCCTTTCAGATTTTCAACAAACAGCTCCTCCTTTCATTTACTGGCAGTAATTTGAAATAAAATGCAAAACCTAAAAGAGCTTGCATCCTCCAAGTCTTCTCCATCTTTTTCAGCTTTATAATTTGTTCTGCTAAAAGATGCAACTCTTCTTTACAGTTGTCACTGATTAGTTAATTAATACAACAACTTGAAAATTCACTATTTTGACCATCTTCTAAACACTTCTATAAATACTTAAATGCCATTTTGCAGACAAATTAGTTGTGAAACAATCTATCAGTGAAACTTTCAGTTAAAAGTTTGTAGAAATAAATATATTCTATATCTTATTCTTTTCAAAGAATGTTTGATCTAATGGCTTCTAAAGACAGAATCTTGTTTGATTTCCTCGTTTAATACCTAAAAGAACAGTCTGAAAAAGACGAATGATGTATTAGTTTGCTTAGCTATTTAGCATTAGAAGATGTAGTATTTTGTGAATTACAGAACAAGAATCAGTTTCAAAGANTTTTTTTTTTTTTTTGACTGACTGCCTCCCTGCTTGAAAACAATAAGTGGCCTTAAACTGCCAAGGAGTTTTAAGAAATTTAAAACTAATGTTAAATATAGGGAATATATGAAAAAAGAAGTAAATTCAGTATACTTATACGACTCTTATGTACAGTAGTGGTATATAATGATTTGAATTACACAGGAAACAAAGAAAGAAAAATAGGACTGCTTTTGTTCCTGTACCCGTCGTGTCTGTGGATGGCCATCTCACATTCTGGGATTTGAAGTATGTGGTTCTATGACACTTTGCACCCCTTATCTTTCCTTCTGCATTTGGATAGTATATATTTAGATGCTCAGATATCAGCACAGAGGAGAAAACTTTCCTGAATATATTTCTATAATTGTATGTATGCATAAGGCCATGGTATCTACAGATTTGGGGAAATAATTATTAAATGCTAAGGCAGGGCATCTAGTAATATCTATGGAACTTTCAAGGTCACGGCTGCTGAAATAATTTCTTGTTCACTAGAAACAGACTTCAGTCACTTTTGAAACAAGAAAAGAAAAAACACTTCTTGCTGTTTTACATCACTTTTGTGGGTTTTCTTTTGAAAAAAAGTGCTACTTTACACTATAGACTCCTGCCAGCCAATCAGAATGAGAAATCCTTTTTCAGAAATGCTCATTTTATTCTACAAGAAAGCCATATTCCCTGAGAAGTCATTTGTTAGCAGCAGATGAGCTTTGCTAGTCCACTGTCTGAGGTGAATCCAAAATCAGTTATGGTTTGAACATAATAGTGCAGTGTACAAATAACTGTTTTTAACGTCAGTATTCTCACTGTAGTTTGTATTCAAGATTTTGTCACTGAGGTGATATATTAAGTAAAGTTTGTAGTTGAAATTTTGCAATGGAAAATATCCTCAAAGTCAGAAGGCTGGACCCACTCTATCAAGTTTATAATTAAGCAATAATCTTACGAAACACAGTCATTACCAGTATTTAATGACTACTTTGTTGGTTAACAGCTCAACGTGAAGTTGAGGATTGTTAACACTCTATCAAACTTCTTGTTAAGTGTGCTAAGTTTTTATTTAAACACACTTGGATTGCAGCTGGAAAGCTGTGGGGGGAATCGGGTGTTCCCAAGTGGTTAATGACCAATTTTTTTCCATCACTCAGAACACAGGGCACATTCCTTTATGTTTATATAATAGCTGTTAACTACAGATGGCTGGTGCCACTCGATTTTGGTACTTTTTGTGACCTTAGCCATCTACTGCGTCTGTAACCAGCTGATTTTCTTTTGCTGCTGAGCTTTTGTTGGATAACATAAGTTTATCTTAAAACCTCTTGGAGAATATAGCCAAGAAGATACAGTAATTACCACAGAAATTAATAGTAATGAAAAAAATGTAAGTACCTTTCCAAATCCTTTGACAAACTCTGCTGAATCAGCTTTATTTTGATGGGTCAGAAAGGAAATCATTTTTACCTTGTCAGGTGGAAGGCCTAATCTTACAAAGTCTACTGAGATAATTCAGCCTAGGAACTTTAGTTGGAAAGCAAAGTTAGACCACTGAGTTAACAGCAATTTTCCTTCAGAACTGCCTGTGACGAGCTGCCATTTTCTTTTGTTTCATGAACTAGCAGAGATGTTGCTATGTTTATGGTTTACAGTAACTTTCTGGACAGGTAGCAACATTTCTACTGCAACTGAAGAACCCTTAAATTAGTGGTATGGGTCAGACTTCCTGAAAAGCAATGAGGAGAGAGGGTAACTGACATGATGTCATACAAGGGTTTGTTGACTTTGCTGAAATACCCACAACAGTTGTGGAGTCAGACAAATTCCACCTTATCAAACCCAATAACTTATTATCAAAAGGATCTATTTCTTTGTCATGTCTGTCAGGGTAATCCTGAATTCATTATCATATTAATGTCCTGACTGGGCTCCTCTGGACCTCTGAGTTTTGTTTGTTGAAGAGCTTCCTGGGGCGTTTGGAGAAACAAAGCGCACTCTCTGGAACATGAGGCATTCAGAGCCGTGTACAGATGGGCCCAGACTCTTTGTTCCTCTCTGCCTGGGAGGCTGTTATGGGAAGCAGCCAACCTGCAGTCTGTCACAGTGAACATTGTCAAGTCATTGTGTACTTTTAATTGTTACTATGTACATGGAATCTGAAAGGTCGCTCTGGATATATAGTACAAGTGCACAGAGCCCTTTGCCAGACCAAACAGCTGTCCTGTGGTGTTCCCATATTCAGCTCCAGTCACCTTTCCCTCATTGAAGGATCCTTCTGACAGAGCAATTAAAACATACGATTTATTACTAAACAGTCAATAAGGAAATCTTAGAAGTGCACTCTTTCACCACTTCACTGTTTCCCATGTGGCTGTCTTAACAGGTCCTTTTATATTTAAGCAATTATTTCTGCCCCAATGATATTAGAGGCCCAGCAAGATTAATTAAAGAGCCGACAGCAAAGTACAATAACAAGCTCAAAATACAATCAGAGAGGTCAAACTGTATACCAAATTCTGCACTTCGGCACTTCCAGATAAAATAAAACTCCCTAAATTTGACTGGCCTGAAAGAAATGACTACATTCATTTCTTTATCAAAGATAAGTGAATATTTCTTTAGAAGATTTGTGTAGCTTCTCATTTTTATCTGCAACGTAAAAGAATCAGTCTTAAAGGAAAACTTAATTGTATATGGTGTGAATAATCCTTGGCTGTAGAAATGCTACTCACCAGGGAGTCTTCAAGCCATGTTAAGTCTAGATATGCTAATATTTGTTTTCTCATCATGCACATCAGCTTTTGTTTAGAAAAATATGAATGCTTGCTAAATCTAGCAGAATACTAATATGAAAATGTTTCTAAATCTTTGTAAAGTAAATTACATCTATCAATATTTTTATGCATGCAAATTCAATAATTAATTAATACTTTCAAAATATTGTGTTTAAGACACAAATGCAAAGAGATTTCAAGTTCCTGGTCACTCTGATTATCCCAGATGAACAAAATGACAATTCCCATGTTCTATACATATAGATGTAAAATGTAATAAATATGCGTATAAATTCATATCTATACATGTGTGTATGTGGGGAAAAATGCTATACTAAATGTTCTTAAAATAGAATTTAACATTAAAAATTCAGAGGTAATGAGCATGAAAAAATTTTAATCTATCTTCTAAAGTATTATATAGGGGTCTCTTCATAATTAACAGTAGGATTTCTAAATCTGAGGGCCTTGCACTGTTGTAAATGCACACCTAGTTGTATACCGAAATGGGTGTTCTTTAATTTGGTACTGATTTCCAACTCTCTTTTGAAGGTGAGTTCCTTTTCCTTTTTCTTTTCCCTTTTTGGTTGTTGAGGTGGGGTTGTTTGTTTGTTTCTTTGTTTCTGCTGCTTTTTCCTGGTTTTGTTCTCTGTTCCTAATTCTTGCAGAATCACGGAATGGATAAGGCTGGAAGGGACCACAGTGTCATCTGGTCCAGCCTTTCTGCTCATTCAGGATCATTCTAGACCTCGCTGCACAGAATTATCCTTACCCTTATCTTTACTTCATCCTTCCTTCCTTTTTTTTTTTTTTTCACCTTGAATACAGAACACCAAAACATGTAGTTCAGTATTGTAACAACATATGATAATGAAAACAACCTTCAGAATTTTCCAATACCCATTTCAGAAATCCATTTATGACAATGAGATATATTTTTATATTATTGTTGTAATTTTTGTTATTAGTATTATCGTTATTCTTCAGTGCTTCCTAATGATCCTGGTTATAGAAATGAAAACAGTGAGACTTTTACAATTAAATTTCAGAAATTTATGATGATGAAAGCCTTTCCAGCTAACATTACTAACATTCATTTAACTATCACTCTTTTTTTTACATGAAGAGTTATATATATTTATTATTTTTTTAAGTATGATTAACAACTCAGTTACAATATCTTCTGTACCTGTTGGATGAAGATCACTACACAGCTCACCTCAGCCTGCAAATCACTTCATTGCCCTGGAAAAGTCCAAAATCCCTTGTTTTTCAACAAGGATTTAAACCAATTGTTCTGTTATTCAGATCACTGTGTGTAACTTACTAGTATCACAGAGAAAGAATAAAAAAATATGGAAACTCCATCACCAACTGCTACAACAGTCACCTCTCAAACTGGAGTACAGATGTTTGTTTATAGTAATTTTCACTCCAGTTTCACTAAAAAACTCTTTCTGAATAAAGAAACAGTAGTGTATTCTTCAAACTGGGATTGTATTTGAGTTCTCTGAAGAAATCATTATGTGGCCGTAAACAAACATCTAAAATGCTTTTGTTTAGAAGTTCTCAGTGCTGATCAAGAAACTGCAGGCACAGAAATAGGCAAAGAACAAGGCAAATCAGGGCAAAGCAGTACCCTCTGTAATGGATGAAAGAGTGGTTTATAGTGATGCATCTCTACTCAATACACTTTTACAGAATTTCACCTCAGATTATTTGCTTAACAGTTGCTTTTTCACAAAAGAGAAGCAGAAGTTTGGCCAAGAACAAATACACATCATGAGAAATTATTCCATGTTGTGGGCTGTTTTAGCTTTCCAATGGAAAACTCCATGGAATGAAAACTCACAGTGACTAAAACCATGTTGAAGTTGATGAAGCTAGGCCCCAGTCTGTTGGAGACCATACTCAGTGGAACTAAACATTTCACTTCTGTGAAAAGTTCCTCATAGACCTACATTATTTTTGTAATATTTTGGAATATATTTTGTGTCTTTCTAGAACCCTTTTTAATCACCTATTTTGTTTCAAATAGTTTTTAAAAACCAATAATGAACACTTATGTAGGATTATGCCCAGAATAATATCTTTATAGCTTACCATAGCCCTAAATTCACATCAGGACTGCTCTGCTTTCGACAATTCCTAACTGTGATGTTCTTCAACATTTTTTTAAGTGAGCCCTTTTTAATTTTAAATAACTCCACAAATAGTGAACATTCTAAGACAGCTACCAGGATGTCAGCAGTGGTACTGCTGATGTACTGTACTGCTTCATGACAGGATATGGGTACAGAGGAGAGATCCTGGGGTACACGGCTGACCATGGGGTGCCCCACGTGTCCTCTCTCTCTCTCCTCTGCCTGTCCCCAGTAGGAACTGGTGCTAATCCAACCCTCCTCTGAGCCACTTTGGGGGCAGACAGGATGCCAGAAAGAAAGAAAGGAGTATTTTTCTATCAGTTTACTCCTCTGAGTCACTCCTCTTAAGAGCTGAATGAACACCATTGCCAAGACAGGAGAGTAGGCAGATGTACATAGCCAGGGCTGGGAGGAAAGGCAGGGAAGAGAGAAGATTGCTCTGTCTGGTGGCAGTTAGCTGTCAGATCAGATTAGCTGTATCATAAAAACAGTGTGTCATGGCACAGCTCCAACATAAACCCGTGGCCACAGCGCTTGAGCGGGATGAGGAAGCTTATTCGTGTGCTCCTGCATTCGAGATGTTATTCCACACTGCAGTGGATTAGTGAGCTCACCTATGTATAAAGAAATATAAACCAAATGAAAACAAAACACAGAACAAAGATTGTTATTTTGAACACCTTGATCCATTTTACACCACTATTTGCAGTATTATCATGCCAAAAGGGACAGGAAGATGGGGAGATGAATACCTTTAATCAGTGGTGACACACAAAATCCATTACTATAAAACTAACCTCCAAGCATATCTGGCCTTTTAACTAAACAGCAATTTGGTTGCCTGACTAGCAGTGTCGATCATGCAGCTGTGAGTGTATTTCTGTGTAATTATTGCATCTAGGAATAGTTAATTTTACTATAATTGAAAAATAATTCATGAAATGGGCTGCATTTCTTAAATTGAAAATCATGCTGTAATAGGTTTGCATAAAACTTTTGTTTTGTGTTTTCCTCACAATTCCCAGGACTGGAAAACAGAACGAGGTCAGCTGATCCCAGTTCTGGGGACCTTGGGCTCGGCAAGACCAGGGAGAGATGCAGCAAAGTGTTCTGAAGCCAGGACCAGGTCCAGGACTGTCCCAGCCACTCTCTCGGGCTCCCGCTCACCAGCGTGCATGGGGGATGCCTTCCCCATAGCTGTGGCAGCTTAGACCGAGACCAGTGGTACCCCCTCCCAGGCACAGAGCTTTTCCCTTTCTCCGCATACCTAAGTCTTGGCATTAGCGGAGTTTGTCCCGCTCGTCCTCTCTGTGGCTTGGTGGATCCCCTCCTGCTGCCTGGTCCACATGACAAAGCGAAGCGGGGTGGCCCCCATCCTCATGCCGCCTTGCAGTGCTGGTGGCAGTGAACCTCAATGGCTGCACCCACAGTACTGATGTCTGCCCCACGCCGCAGAAAGCTGGGCTGGGCTTGGCAGTCACTTGGCTGCAGAGCCTGGGTCCCGTATGACATGGCAGTGCGGAGCAGCGCAGGACAGTGGTTTCCTCTGGCAGGTGGCTGGCAAGAGACCCGCTGGAAGTGATCGCAGCCCCGTGGCCCCTCCTCGCATTGCCGGGAGGCATGTGGCAGTAGCTGCCCCTACGGGCCATGCCACTGACCCCGTGAATGCCCCACGGCTGGCAGCGGTGGTGGGTGCCAGCCCCCAGAGCCCAAGCACACGGCAGTTTTGGTGGGAACTGCCACCTTGCCTATAGTGAAATCCTGGGCAGAGGTGTGGCACACAATGCCACTGACCAATAGGAAGACAGCCTGGCCAGAAAGAGGTCCCTGAATTCACGCAATATCAGGAGCCTATAAAAGCAACAACCCCTGAAGTCCTAGCCCTTTTGGCCAGCTCACGTGGTCCAGATAACATCAAGAGCCGTTCCTCCTGGTCTCTCCCATCTCCCTTTACTACACAGCACCATCAGAGCTCCAACAGTGGTACCAGAGACTACCCAGCTGCAACTGTGTGGTATCTGTTCCCCTTGGGTTCCTGAGGGGAGGGTGCTTCTCATTGTTTTTATCTTACAGGGGCTCCAAGACCAGGAGTTACCATCTTCAAGGCGGTTTTTCCTTTTCCTCTGCTCCTCAGCCCACCAGTCTGTTTGGAGGAGCAGTTCATTATTTGTTTTCTTTTTAATTCTATTGTGAAATATTGTCGGGTCTGTTGTGTGCATTTGTTCAGTGCTTAGGACAGTCTGTAGGGTTTGTGCCCCATTGAAAATAAACCTGTGTTTGCTGTTGCGTCTCTATTCAAATTTTCATCACTGTTGCACCCCCTAGTGGTTCAAACCACCACACACAACTGGAATTATTTCAGTTGAGGACAAACTATTTGTATAAACAGTGATGGACACTGACTGAATTTTCTTAATTCACTGACTAAATGATAGTTACTTGTGTGGATATACTGTAACTCAATAGCACAGACACATTAATTTACATTATAATTAATTTATATTATATATATTTATATATATATTCATTTATATGATGTGAAAGCCAATATTATGAGTTAACTAAAATAATTGATGAAGATATTTTAAAATATCGTCCAATATAGTATCATTGAATTGGCATAAAATGGATTTTTTCTTTCTCATTCTTTCTCTGATTTTTACTCTGATAGATAAGGTCCCAAATTGATCTAAAATGAACAATTTTACATGTATAAAAGAAGTCAAACAATGTATTTGTCTTAAAAATGGAAGAATCATATCTTAAAATAAGCAACAAGCAGAAAATATGTTGGAGTATTTTTTTAATGTTGATGCCCCCATGGAATCACAAAGAATTCCATGACCATTTTATTGTAGTGATGTGGGTTTTGAGACATTAAAAAATAGCCTTTTTGCAAACTTTTCACTGCTTAGAATAGTGTCTAGAAGTTCTGAAGCTACCATTTCTTGAGGTTACAAAATAAGTGTTTATTTTTGTCCCTGTTCATGTTTGACTATTTTTCTTCGGAAAAGTACCCAGCCTATCTTGCCATCAGTGCTATCACTTCAGTTCCACTGTTCTTCTCTCCCTTACTGCAAATCTTCTATACCACAAATCTTCATTTTCTCTTGTTAATCCTCTTGAAAAAAATAATTTGATTTTTTCCCTTTTTACAAATACCACACATCGAAAGTGGTAATTTCTCTGTTTTAGTTTTTCAGCTTCCTATAAACAGAGCTGGACATCTGTCCATATATGCATCTGCCTTGCATTGATGTTCATACAGCAAGGCCACAGAGGGTCAGTAGTGTTTCTGCCTGGAACCAAGAGAGGAAAGAGATAGAAACTGGGCTGAACATGAGTTCTAAAAAAACCTTCCTTTTCAGGGAAGAAGAGGAGATGGAGCTCTGTATTTTGCTGAACAAAGGAATGGGATAAGAACCTGTTTCTGACTAGTTAAGAGTGAATGGCAAAGAGTGACAGTATAAGGAATATTTTCCACATTAAATATTTCTAATGCAGATATTGAGGAGAGTTGGAAAATGTCCAACTCATGAACAGTGAATTCTGAAACTTATTGCCAGATTTTTTTCTGTTGTCAAATTATCCTCCTGGACTTTTGTTTTTAAGTGTAATAGTATGTATTAAAAAATTAAGAGGGAGACTTTATGTGGTCAGCAGATAGATGGTTATATTTTCATTCTAAACCATATTTTAAATATACATTGATATTAATGAAAATTAGTGAAAATAGTGCAAATTGGCAAGTCAATACTGTATATACATATACATTTCCAATTTTACATATATAACCAGACTTAATAACCAATGCAAAAAGTCAAGACTAATACATGGTATAGCAAGAGATTAATCAAATGTTCATAAATTACAGCAAGCTACATTAAGACACATGTTATGAACAAGTCTGAAAGACTCTGATATTCAAAATAACTTGTGTTGAATATCATTGATTCATGTTACTTTACAAATTTTCTTACTAGGATTACAGAGTCAAAATGTACCATTGTGACCCCTTTTCAGAAGACATTCTAAGCTATTGTATAATATAAAATATTGTACCATCTTGAAAGTATAAACACATAAATTATATTTGTTATGCTAGTCACAATGCTAATGCATAATGGTCCCCACTTTTCAATTTCCTGATTATTACTTTTCCAATTTATCTAATCTTTAAAATCAAAGGTGAATTCTTTGCTGAGCATCCACCCTCTCATATTTTATTTAACTTCACCCTTGTTTCTGCTTTGTGTCTGCCAGCTACTGTAGTTTCATTTCACTTCAATCCATTTGCTGTCTCAAAAAAACAAAGTAGATAAAGACAGAGACAGAGAGAGAAAGAGAGAGTTGGGGGGAAGGGGGAGGTGGAGAAAGAGAGAGGGGAAACTTGCAGTGGACAAAATATATCAATTAAAAATTAGGTTAAAAATAGTCTTTCATGTGCAGTGCATGTCCCTGAGCTAGATTAACATTGCTGTGAGCATGTTGCAGTAGTCAGTTCATCGCCTGAGGAAAGTTTGCAGGCAAAATTCATCTGCACAGCTAGCACACTTGAAAGGCTCAGGCACAGGGCTGTGTTCATGGTCTGGCAACAACAAAACACCTGCTTGAAGTTGAGACAGAATAGCAAGCTGGATGGAGTTCAAAAGAATCAAATGATAATCACACCCTGATTAACAGAAAAGTGAATTACGGTAGTCCTTTGTCAATAGCTGGCCTATTTGCATACTATCTTGCAATGCCCAACAGGTTAGAACTTTTTAGTTACACATGGTCAAACATTTAAAAATGTGAGGAAAAATCTTTATGCTTATGCAGTTCAGACACATTGCATGCATATTGTGTGTGTTACATCTTCTTATTGCTATCTAGTCTGACGTTGGCAAGTGCATGGATGTCTCCACCCACTCTCTTTTCTCCTTTTCCTATTTCCCCTACCTTCCAAATATACCAGGCAAACAAAAAACCCAGCCTATAATTTTGTTTGGCACAAGTGTTTTTAATATATTTGACAGCAAACAACTGTATATTAAACCAATTTGTTTCAGCAGATGAAAGTGAGTAATTTTTGATTCAGTCCATTAGAGCTGCTCTTGGCTATGTGAGCTTTCTGAGGTTTATCAGCAAAAAATCCCTGTAACAAACTACAATGCCAGAACATAAAACATGGAATGTACTACCTTAATTTCATACTGGATGCCTTTTGTTTCATAATTGAGTTTTCTGTGCATACCCTGGGTTTTATTTTAGATTAGTTTCAAAACTGAATGTTGTCATGATAAAATGAGCACTTCTGTGTTCATATCTTTACATTGCTAATAAGGTAGGGAGGCATGTCAAAATGGAAATAGAAAGCATAATAAAGCCAAATTAATACTTCTGCTTGTTGTTTTCCTTTATATTATAAATTTAATATTGCTCCATAGGTATTTATTAAAAAATATCTTATTTTGCTGCAGTATAAGCAAAGTCCTTCTAGACCACATCTTCCATTTATTCAAAGAATAGGCAAAGCACAGATTGACAGTGCTGTATATTACACCTTCATTTTACCTGGCAATATCTCTCCTTTGTAAGAAAGAGTAAGAGAGGAAGTCACCTCATGGAATCATTTCCCTACAGTAATTGAAATAAATATGTCAGTGCAGATATTTCTAACTTGTTCTTAAAATTGTTCATAACTGAAGACTATAGCCATAGAAGAAACTTTTTTAAAAAAAAAAACAAACCACCTAAATCTCCATTATTGCAATTTAAATTTAAGAATGCTTTTGTTGTGTCTATGACGTCTTATGCTCCTTGTTCTGGACAAGGACAACCTTCCATTTGTTAGAAAATTAATAATTTGTCTCCACTTTTTTTCTGCAGTTTGGTGAAGACTGGGAACTTCATTCTTCCTCCTTTATATAATGCTTTCTAAGTCTCTAAATTCCATGTTTCTTTCCTGCATATGATCTCCAACTGGTTCTCTGAGGTTTTAGAAGTAACACAGCAGAAGGAAGTCTTATGACCCTCCAGTTCCATTTTCTTGTTTAGCAATGATATAACATTGTAAATCTGAATTTAGTCCATTATTGTCTTGTGGTCTACTGTGACATCAAACTTCTTTCTGTGAAATTTTCATATGTCCAGTTTTCTCCCCTTGTTGGTTTTACAATGGGTAATTACCTCCCTTTTGTATAAATATGAATCTATTCTTTTTTTTTTTTTTTTTTTTTTTTTTAACTTTTTTTTTTTTTTTTGCAGACAGTTTTTCTGTTGTCTCAAGACAATTTTATATTGTCATTCTGTTTTCTGAAGCTTTTGTGGTTGTGTTACTTCCCACTGACTTAATAAACATTCCATCATCTGTCACAAAAGGAAATCTTGAAAAGGACAACAACAGATTATATGTTGGATTTTATGAGCAAAAAGTAATCTTTGATATCCTTTTTTTTTTTTTTCTGATACTGTATCATATCTTATAAAAAACTTGCTTTTCTGACTGGCTTGGGAAAATGCCATTTACACAAAGTTAAAGGATTTTTCATGTAAAAAATATGTCTACTGCTTCTCATTGTCTAAGGCCCTTCTACTCTACAGTAAAAGGAAATTATTTGCTATTGACAAATCCATGCTGGCTGATACTTAGTTTTCTATTACCTTGCAAGTTAAAAATAGTCTGTTGGATCATTTGTTTGGTTCAGTAGTTTTCTGAACACTGAAATTAAACTGGTTGATCAATAATTCTCTTGTACCTCCTTTCAGAATGCCTATCTCATTGTAGAAACTGATAGTCCATCTTACACTCTTCCGATATCCTCACAAGTCTGTGGGACCAAATGGGATCCATTCAAGGGATGAGAGAGACAGCTCTCATCAGAGATGAGAGACAGCTGGCAGAAAAGCTCACCAAGATGCTCTCCATCATTTATCACCAGTCCTGGCTCACTGGAGAGGTCCCAGATGACTGGAAGTTGGCCAATGTGGTGCCCATCCACAAGAAGGGCTGGAAGGAAGAGTCAGGAAATTACAGATCTGTAAGGCTGACCTTGGTGCCCAGCAAGATTATGGAACAGATCATCTAGAGTGCAATCACATGGCACCTACAGGATGGCCAAGGGATCAGACCCAGTCAATATGGATTTACAACTGGCAGGTCCTGCCTGACCGACCTGATCTCATTTTACGACCAGGTGACCTGCCCGGTGGATGTGGGGAAGTGGGATGTAGTCTACCTAGACTTCAGCAAAGCCTTTGATACCATCCCACATAGCATATACCTGGAAAAGCTGACAGTCCACAGTTTAGGCAGATGCACGATGAGCTGCGTTAAGAACTGGCTGGACCCAGAGAGTGGTGATGAATGGTGTCACTTCCAGTTGGTGACTGGTCACTAGCCCACGGATCAATGTTGGGCCCAGTCCATTTTCATATCTTTATTGATGATCTAGATGAGGGGCTTGAGTCCACCATTAGTAAGTTTGCGGATGATACTTAGGAGCAAGTGTCAATCTCTTAGAAGGCAGGAGGGCTCTGCAGATGGACCCTGACAGGCTGGATAGATGGGCTGAATATAACAGCATGAGATCTAACAAGTCCAAGTGCCAGGTCCTACACTTTGGCCACAACAACCCCATGCAGAGCTACAGGCTGCTGACAGAGTGGCTGGACAGTGGCCAGGCAGAAAGGGATCTGGGGATACTGGTTGACAGCCAGCAGAACATGAGTCAGCATGTGGCCAAGAAAGCAAATAGAATCCTGCCCTGCATCAGGAATAGTGTGGATAGCAGGACTAGGGAAATCATTCTGACCCTGTACTCAGGACTGGTAAGGCCGCATTTTGAGTACTGTGTCCAGTTCTGGACCCCTCAATTTAGGAAAGATGTTGAGATGCTTGAACAAGTCCAGAGAAGGGGAACAAGGCTGATGAGGGGTCTAGAACACAAGCCCTATGAAGAACAGCTGAGGGAGCTGAGGTTGTTTAGCCTGGAGAAGAGGGGGCTCAGGGGAGACCTTATCACCTTCTACATCTCCCTGAAAGAAGGTTGTAGCCATGTGGGGATCGGTCTCTTCTCCTAGGCAACCACTGACAGAAAGAGAGGACACAGTCTTAAGCTGCACCAGGGGAATTTTAGGATGGATGTTAGGAAAAAATTCTTCACAGAAAGAATGATTGGGCATTGGAATGGGCTGCCCAGGGAGGTGGTAGAATCACCATCCCTGAATAGTGTCTAAAAAAAAACTAGATATGGCACTTAGTGCCATGGTTTAGTTGATAAGATAGGTTGGACTTGATGATCTCAAAGGTCTTTAATTCTGTGACCACTCCCACCCTTTATGTTCTCAGAGATCATTGCTAACAGCTCTCAAATTACTGTAATTGAATCTTCCAGTAATTTAGGATGAGGTACATTGTCCTCACATGCTAAAGTATCTATTTCCCTAAGTATTCTCTGTTCTTGTCCTAGGTTGATATTGTACTCTTTGATTTTTTTATTTTTTTGTTAATTGCGCTTCATTAAGGAGCACCCTGATTCCAGATTATTTTTTTTAAGGGAAACTGAAGCATCTAAGGTTTATACATCATACAGGAACATATGATGTCCCTGTCATATTTCCTTCCCTCTTAATCAACATTTTAGATGACCTTCCTATATTATATGTAACCATGCCAGTCATATATAGCTTGCTATTTTTTGAATTCTGACAGAAAAGTCTACAGTTTTGTGATGCTGGAAATCAGAAATAAAGAAATAAACAGATAAAGTATTGGCATCTACTAGTATAGTATTCTACCACAGTGCTTTCAAAAAGACTTAAAAGCAGATAAAATGTCTAAATATCTTTAAAAGTCTTGTGTTATCTATATCTCTAAAGCCCCAAACAAATCACTCTTAAAATATTTACATGAAATTCAGAGAAAAATAAAGTTCAATTACTCTGATATATGGCAGAAACTGCTTGATTACATTTTTTCACATATCTGAGATTTCTTCCTTATTTTTCCCAGCCAAATTTTCATTATGGGTTAATAAAACACTGCTACAAAGAAAGTAGAAACCCATTATTTTTCATCTTTGTTTTGACAATACTTTTCTGATTACTAGAATTTTTCACATCATATAGAACCATCTCATCAGAAAATAGCTTATAATAGAGCCTTTTTTTTGCATACTACTCTGAAGTGTCAGCTTCAGAGCTCAAACAAGGCTCCTAACCAACTTAAGTGGTAAGTTTTCCTTGAGAACACGGGCAAGTGAATATGACACAGAAAAAGGAAGGCAAAGATGAGTGTCACACTTGATGACTATTTAAATGCAAAGATTGCTGATGCTTCATAATTTGGGAAAGTGGATTGATTGTGAGGAAAGGAAAGATTGCAAGGAAGAGATATTAAAAAAGTGTTAGTGCCTCCTTCCCCATAGTCATTATTGTAGCTGTGACATTATTTAATGTCATTAAATGTAATTTGATTTGACTTCATTACTTTAGTATTTAATAATGGGCTGGAGAAGAATAAAGTTGTATCTAAAAATCTGTGTTTCTTCAGTGGCAAGCTGATCAAAGGAATGGGTTTTTGGAAATACCTATAGATAACGCCAATGTTGTTATATTGGCTGCAGAGAACTATGTTTTGAAAATTAGCATATAAGGCCATTTTAAAATCAATGCGATTGCATTGTGATATAGATTTCCAGAGCAGCGATATAGGCTCAGCAGAAATATCTGTACCACATCGTGCTGGCTGTCTAATGTGAAGCAAATCCATCAAATATCCAGATATCTTCATATTGGCATCCTAGATTTTATTAATAAAGCAAAATGTTTTAATATTTCACATTTTGAGATGAATAAATCAAAAATAGTTTTTACAGCCTTTGTGTAACTCTCTCCAAGTTTTGACCAATGTTATTTCATTTTTGAAACTCAAGCAAAAATTTTCATTATCTGTTGGTGCTTTCTCCACAAGTTTTCTGCAATTTTTTTAAACAAAATGAGCTTTTTACAAGAAATCATGGCTTGAATACCTGTTTCTGATTAGCTTCAAAATAAGATTTTTCTCCTCCCTGACAAATTTGTCTTATTAATATCAGTTTCCTCGATCTCATTTTGAAACTTGTGGAGCAACTGACTTAGAGGCAGTCAAATGTGTCTAAAATTCATTATATTTATTGACAATTTTTTAATAAAATGCAAAACATTTATGTGCAAAAATGTACCTCAGGTGAAGAACTCTTTCAGGAGCTGAACAACACACCCTTGTTCAGGAGCTGGACAGCTGCTACAGCATACCCTTGTTCTCCATCACATTTTGTAATATAGCATTTTTTACTCCATCTCTGGGAATGTTCAAGGCCAGGTTAGATGAGGCCTTGGGCAACCTGATCTAATGCTTGGCATACCTGCCTATGACAGAGAAGTTGGAACTAGATGATCTTTAATGACTCTTCCAACCCAAACCATTCTTTGATTTTATTACAGCTACCGATAGCCTTACAAAACCATGACAGTTGGAGCAAACATGTCTATTGTGGGGCTTCTAAGAGATAGTGCCATCGATATTATCATGAGCACTACTACAGAACTTTGCAAGACCTAGAGACAAAGAAGATCCCTGTACACACTGCAGAATGCACTCTCTCTAGTAGTCATCTCAGATATTGTTTCCAGATTGCTTTCCTGGCCTGATTTATTTCTAGCAAATATCAAGACTCAAGTATTTGTGTGAGATGGTTTGCTCTGGAACATCTATTATTGGATTTTACTTGAAGTTGTAGCTGTGTCTATTCAAATAGTTTGAAATTATCCTAATGGATGTGACCTCTACTACTGGCATTATCAGATTCCTTTGTACAATACTTTTCCATCCTTTGTAGCTAGTAATAATTGTTTCCTCTGCCTTGAAAAGGTTTTGATTTACAACCAGGCAGGCTTTTGCAGACATGATGAGTTTGCAGTACAATATCTGGATAATGTAATTTTTTATTAAATGGCTTGGCTGAGAGTATGGTGGAATGATTCAAACAGGGCAGGCTGAAGATGAAGTTTTCAACTGATCAGCTTTTCCTTAACTTCATAAAATCCCATATTTGGATCATACAACACATTACTTTCTACCTGTTAATTAAAAACTGTTGCTGCTCCTCTCTTATTTCACCTGTACTCTGCCTTTTAACTTCTGTGTTTTAAGTGTTTTGTCTTGGGGTAGGAGTGATGGTCTAACCATGAAAACTTAGATGCTCAAGGCACTGGCCATGGATATTGTTCGGATTGCATAGCTGATATGATCATATCTGCATCCGAATGATATTTATATTAGACCCCTCTTTTAGACACCCTAACACTTGCGAACTTCTTTCTTTTTCCATGAATGGATGAATCAGTTTCTGGTGTAAAAATATCTGCAGTAAGAAGGAAGTAGCTCCTCTGCAGACCTTGATTCACTCTGAGTTGAAGTTCAAGATCAATTTCATAGAGCAGAGTGAGTTCTCTCCACACTTTCGAAAACCCAGTTCCATCTTCTTCCACAGTCCTTGCCCAGAGACACAGATGCAGAGGCATTTAAGGATAGTGAAATATCAAGGAAACAGGTATTCTGAAAAGGTTGTATTGGGAATGCAAGGTCTGACTGGGAAATGAAATTCTACTGTCTTCAGCACCATGACAGAGGTCAGAGCAGAAACCTCCAGTTGCCACAGGAAATATTCCACAATGTCAACTATACATGTCGTGCATGGGAATTCCAGATTACTGTAGCCACATAAACACAGAACCTGAATTTCTCTGACATAAGGTGGACATCTACCACATCTAAATCCAATGTGATATTTATTTAACGCCCCAGCTGTGCTCCCTAACACAGAAAGGTTTGAAATGTCTTTTGGACCTATATTTCTACAGTAGTAGATTAATTTCTTAAGTAGTAAGTTATTTCTTAAAAAGTGTGAAACAGTCTTCTTCAGCAGATATTCAGTGTAACTGGTATTCAAACCTTTATGTTAGATTCCTGTTGGTTCATTAACCACAAATAAACATATTGTGTTGATAACTTAGCATACATAAATGGCTCAGAATTGCAATTGTGACATCTATGAAAATACACACAGGTGTTAAAGACAGCCTGTAGTAGCTGCATATTAACGGAATACAAGTGCATGTCAATTCATAAAATGTGTCTAAACTCTAGATGGTTATGAATCCAGTTCCATATCAAGCTATTAATTGCCTCTCTGAGTCCAAAAGCTCCCATTTTTTTCCCTCCTGCATCTGCTTTTCTAGTTAAAGAAAATCTCTGTGCAGATTTCTGTAATTCAGAAAGATGTCTGGAAAATCAAACATGAATTTTGAGGATATCTAGTTGTTTAACAAAGATGGCGGTCAGGATTTTCTCTACCTGTTATAGATTTTTTTTGATTACTTTCTCTATTGAAATTGCATGCAATGTATTTCCAGCTGTTAAAGAGCTAGTACAGTATGCTTTCTGGTGACAATACTCTTTGCAGAGTTATGTCAATAACAGAGAAATGTATGAAAAATTTACTTATTCAGTGTAAATCATTGTATGACGATTATTTACTTGATTGAGGGAAATACACTCATTTTATTTATTTGATTATATTCAAGCTAAATTTACATTGCGAAGTTTCGTCTTTTTATGCTATGACTGAATTTTGACCTTTTCATGTGAAAACATTTCAGCAGTCCAAATAACCATAGGAATTTCCTGTTATCACAGTGCAATAAAGTACAAATAGTGCTGTAGAAATTTCTTCTTCTTTAGCATGATCATATTTACATGAATGCAAGAGTCTAAAATCTGTCACCATACATCCTTACAAACTTTTTAGTTGTCTTGACACCTGAGCCAAGAATAAATGCTTTCAAGTAATCAATTAGCAAAAAGCACTCCCTTCCTTTTTTTTTTTTTTTTGACTGATGAAGCACATAGGAGCTAGGCAGATAGTTTCTCCATTCTGAGACTGTGCAAAGTGAGTTCATTCTTGACACTTGTTATTCTAGACATGCAAAAGCTCTTAAGTTAACAACCAAAATGAATCAGGGTAGCATGACTGCAGTAGCCCATAGATGTAATATTTCATAAGGAATTTAATTTTTTTTCATTCTAATTTCTGTAGAAGAAAATAGGCTCAAGAAATGCAGGCAATAGCACTAGATGATCGTAAAAAAGAGTTGAGTAAAAAGGAAATTTTTCCTTCAGATCAATGCATGCAATAGTATGTTCACACAATAAAACAAGAAAATCTGTAAAGAATAGGAATCACTCCTGCCAGGAAAAGTAGTGCTTTCACACAATTTCCTTGTTGTTAGTCCTGCAGCAGAAGGAATTTTATATTAATTTTTTAACAGTTGATATTCAGACAGTTGGAAAAGATGCTACCTGACCACCAGAATATACCTTACACTTAAAAAAGAAAGGTTTCAAAAGGAAAACTAATTAGTTATCTTTTTTCTTAAAGGAACTAACTTAAACAACTACTGAAACAAAAACGGAAGTAAAGCAACCTTGTTTTTCTGGGATTGATAGAAATAAATAACGAAACTAATTTTTTTTCACAAATCCCACTTGCCTATTTTCTCAAGAAGGTTGTGCATCTAGTATTCTATTTTCACTTTCATTTTATTTGACTTTAGAAACCACTAACCAGTCTAGGAAGAAAACCTTTTAAAGGAGATATTTATACTCAAACTTCAGAGAATAAAGACAATAGAAAGTGCAAAAATCTACTCAAATATCTTCAGAAATAATTTAATTCTCATGTCACTGCTGACTGACAGCTCTAATAAATTCTTACATTTTAAGCAGACTTACATTTCACATGCATTTGCTCTCCACTGCTGAGCAGAGTGGAACATCTATTGTCAAATGCATAAAATAACATTAGAAATGCAAACTTAATGTAGCCAATGGTAATGTGTTATTTAAAACTTATGAGCCTGAATAAGGGCTTATTTTCTCTAAATTGAAATTTATAGTTTCATTTTAAAGTGCTAACTTGAATATTGATGGGCTTTAGGCATGCTGTTATAAAATCGGAAAGAAAAACAAAGCAAGTAACTATGAGGCATAAAGCTGCTATTATGGTAATATATGGAAACTAATATAAAAACTGGATCCTAGTTACCTGTACTAATAGCAAAAAACATGCAG
The DNA here is from genome assembly GCA_013399895.1 of Serilophus lunatus. Lineage (NCBI taxonomy): Eukaryota > Metazoa > Chordata > Aves > Passeriformes > Eurylaimidae > Serilophus > Serilophus lunatus. The sequence goes on along the minus strand of VXBA01011248.1, from coordinate 24,926 downwards.
TAGAATTTGTGCAACTGGTATAGTGAAGTCATACTTTCCTGCAATATATGTCAAATCTAGGTTTAGAACCACAATCTTTACACACAGATGGCTAAAGAATAATTTTGAAATAGTACCACAAAGCAGGTGATAGTTTCATTTTTCCTTTTGATGCTTTTTTTTATTTTTATTTTTTTCTTCAGGTCCACTCTGATAAGTGAAAATAAATAACTGATACAGTGTTTCTCAGTTGCTTTCTGGCACCAGATTTTCTTGATACTGGATGGTTATACTATACATGGTTATAAGAAAGCTAATCAAATTTACATTAAACACAAATCTCTTTCAATTTCAAAATATATAATTCTTCTCTATCATATCTTGATTTTACAGGTGTTCTAAATCACTGAAGTTTTTTCCACTCATTTATTCAAACATATAATTGAACCATACATACATTCTTCAGAAATTATGCAGAATAGCTCAGAGCTTAAAAAAATTCTAACTTGAAAGTCTGTAGCACTTGTCACCTCTTGATGAAAATGTTTTACAAAGCAGTAAATAATTTATAAAATACCCCCCGAAGAAGAGTTTATGATGCAAAACTCTTTGGATGATTAATCACCTTAGAGGTTACCTATTTTTTTCTAAAAACCACAGCTATTGGTCAGTTGATGAATTAAGAAAAGAATTCAGTGTCTGAAATCCAATACATGTGATTTAGTCCTGAAGGTGTGATTCTTCACACTAAAAATGCTAACCTACACAGATTTAAAGAGGTGGATTTCATGAAGTACAGGTAAGGACTCAGGAAAGAAACATATTTTTAAACACCCCAGACCAAACAAAAGCTAGCATAGAAGCAAAGAATATCTTGGGTTGAAGGGACATTAAAGATCATCTAATACCGACACCATCCCATTAGCAGAGACACATTCCACTAGACCGGGTTTCTCAGGGCCCCATCTAACTTGGCCTTGAAAACTTCAAGAATGGGGCATCCACATCTTTTCTGGTCAAACTATGCCAGTGCCTCATCATCTACTCAGGAAAACACTTCTTCCTAAATCAAATTAATGTTTTAATTATGTTTTTGGTGTAGCTACATATCAGGGCTGTGCCTGTATGCCCACTCAGTCCACTTGAATTATTAATTCAGTCACCCATACAGGTGAGATATCGGTCACCTGTATAGGTGAGATAATATATTGGGTTTTGACTGGGAATTAGTTGGAAACTAGATGATAGGTGGAATATTTGTAATTAATTATTCTACTCTTACAGTCATCCAGATAGTAATTTTTGGTCCTTTCTTTAAATTCCTCAAGGCAGCTCCTACTTTCACATCTGATTAGTATCCTTAAATATGTGGATTATCAGTGTGGGTGGAATGTCCCAAAGGCTGCTCTGTGTGATTTCTGCTGTAGAAGTGATCAAATTGCACACAAATAAGACATTAGAAACTAAATCTTCAATAGAAGTTATTGTTGTACGAACAGCATCTATAACAGTCCTTTCCATGCAGTTATGATATTTAACAAATGTTTTGTACATAGTGAAGGCTATACACAAATGCAGGATTATATCCAGTTGAGCAAAACCAATAATTTCAGATACTCTCCCAATCCAGCTAAAGACACTGTTGCAAGAACCCTTGCAAGGGAGACTCCTTTTGCTCCTGATATTAACATCACCTTATACCTATGAATTATTATCTATTACCTTATAAGGCATATCATCTACTACCTCTCCTCTACTATTCTAGTAACACATATAAAGAAAGAAGGCATTTTAATATTTTTAAAAATTATTATACAATATTGCTGCACACATATTCCTTAACTAACGTAACTTAGAGACAATAATAACACCAGTTGCTATGTATTTCCTTAGTACACAGCATGGATTCAAGGCCTTTTTCTGGTTTAGAATAAAATTCCTTCAAAAGTGAACACATCCAAGTTTGCCTTATTACTGGTCACATTTATTCCACCCAGTGGTAATGTGAACTGTTTCTTATCATTAAGCTACTTCTACAACAAGTTGTTCTCAGACTATTTTAGAAGTGTTTTACTAAAGGAAAAGCTTGGGTGATAGTTTTATGGTTATGAAAATTCTGAAAACGCTTAATTTACAAACATATCCTTTATTAACATGCTCAATGTCAAATCTATTAATGTCTACTCAAAATATGCACTTGCCCCTAATAATTGTTCTGAAAAAAAAAAAAAAAAAGAAAAATACAGGCAGGAGGGTACTCTGAGACATCATGTTCAGGAAGATAGTGATGAGTGGCTGTATTATTTTCATGACAGACCAGTTTCAAAAATTGCAGACTACATCCAGTCTCCTGTCTTGCTTTCTCAGTACTGCCATCCCCACTGAACATTTTACAGTATATTACCAGATAATTTTTAAGATATGCTACTATATTAATTTTTGGTCCTCCAAATCAATCAATTAGGTTCCTATCTGGAGGATACAGAAAACATTTTTCCTTTTTCATGTTCCTAATTTCTTTTCTGGAGAAAAGAATAGTCCAGGGAGGCCTTATTGCTACAGTTTGATATATAAAGCAGACATATAAAATTAAAAGAGATTTTCTACCAAAGCCTTTTTTCTACAAAGATCAGGAAAAGGGTCAACAGTTTTAAACGGAAAGAATGTAGATTGGACATAAGGAATATGTTTTTTATGCTAAAGATGGCAAGACACTGGAAAAGGTATCCATGAGGAGTTGTTAGTGTCTCACCATTTAAAACATTTGAAGTTAGGGTGGACTGAGTTTTGAGTAACATAGGCTAGTGGAAGGTGTCCCTGCCTGTGACAGAGTGGTTAGACTAGATGATCTTGAAAGGTTGTTTCCAATCCAAACCATTCTGTGATTCTATGAAATTTTTTCATGATAATTTAAAAAATTGCATGGAAAGTCTGAGTTCATCATTGACAAACAGTGCAAACGTTAAGTGTTCATTTCTCTCCTCCTAGTTCAATAGAGTATTCATAGACACAGGAGGTTCCAGAGCTTTAAAGGGCCATTCTACTAATCTGACAAAGCCTGGCTGTGTCAGGTTTGTAGAAAAAATCTTTCTGATTTGCATTTGCCAGAGCACAATAGAAAGCAGCAAGAATTTGTTTAAAGGGTCTAAGAGTTGCATGGAATTGCAACTCTGACTTGTTGAGAATGCCTCATCACACAAACTATGTATGATAGAACTCAGTGGAAAAGGCCTCTCCAGAGTTTATTTTCAGATGAGAGATCTCACATTAACTCTGAACTTTTGGAATGATCCATAGAAACATACAGAAATGTCTGCTACCACCTTGGCTTGGTCTCTGCTTGTTCTAGTTGCAAAATACAGAATTCAGTCTTGTGTCAGAGCCAATAGTTCTTCCATTTTTGATATAGAGCATGTCTCAAACTATGACTAACAACCTGAATCCTAGATCTTGAAAAGCGTAGCTCACTTGTTCTGTAATATGTAAGAAATATTTGGCTTTAAAACTGCTGAAATACATGCTAGAAATATGAATAGGTTCTAAGTGGGATTACGAGCCTCACTGAAGTCTCCAGCATTTCCAATTTCTAATTCTAGTTCATTTATAAAAAAAAAACTCAACAAACAAAACAACGAAAAAGTCAAATCTCTTTGATAAAGCCTTTTGAAAAATATGTTTTTAAATAGCTAAAATACATGTAATATATACTTCCTAACAATGGATTTTAAAGAAGTATTGGCTTATGCTAGGCCAATGGAAAGCAAGTTAACTTCAATATTTTGTAATTGTGATTTGTGTAGCTGTCTTCTTTCATGACCTCCTGAAATATTTATAGTGGACAGAGAAAAGAGGCAGTCACAACTGCAAACTCCTGCAGCTGGGGACATGTCTGCCACTGTGGGCTTCACTGAGACAGCTCTGTCCTAATTTCATCTGACTTTGAATATGTGCAAATCACAAGAAAATGTGAACTGACTACAGACTGAGAAAATCAGCAAAGACAGAAAATCATTTCAGAACACAGTGTTGTCAATATTTTACTTAGTCAGAATTAGATAACTTCTCCAGAAATTTGCAACCCTAATTTCAAGAAATTTATACCATTTTCTTAAAGCATTGATGAATAAAAACTAAAACAAAATCTATACAGAAATGTTCATGTTGATACACATTACAAGAAACAATTGTCTAAATTTACCATAGGTAAACAACATAAAGCTTTATTATATATTGTTACAAATAATGTCTGAAAGCATTTATATTACGCTCTGCTTCCTATATGCTGTATACTAATATTTTGTGAAATCATACTTGGAATTCATTTACTGACATGACTGTGACCTTGAATTCAATCATCAATGTCATGATACCATTAAAGTCCTTCCTGATACCCAGAAGCAAAAGGGTATGCTTTGTTCCAGCCTCAATCATCTTCTAAAATCCCCATGGTGATGGCTCAAAACTTTGAGATCTTTTGATGTTTCTTTTAGTTTTAAAGGAAACAGGAAGTAGTTGACAACCTTGACCTTTGTCAGTCTGAGTTCCCAATTCGATTACCTCAAGGCCAAATAAGGCCTCTTCATATCAAAGTCTATTCTGGATATATTGTTCTGTAATAAATTTTTATTTGACTAGAGGAAAACAAAATGCCAAAAGCAAACAAACAAAAATATCAGTTAGACTTCATCTTAATGGGATAGGCTGACTGAGTGAGCACTTCTCCATTGTGCAGGATCACTTTGATTGTGGATGTCAGCAACACCTGAGATGGCTGGAATAATGCAGGAAAATATGTTAAAGAAATGTCAAAAGGTTTTGACTGAATTAAAATGTCTAAAGCATGCGCATAATCAGCTTCAACACAGAAGTTTAAAGTACAGAAGAGGAATATTCTGTTGTTTATTTGTTTCCTTGCTTCCATACCTACTGAGCTAATACTATCACTATTTATCTTGTCATCTCTGCACACAAGGCCTGCTGAATCTCCTAATACAAAAAATCATAAATTAATAGAGAATTTTGCTATCAGTCTTAGATATTTGTCAGTTTTTATTAATTTTTTATAAGAGGTAGCATAATTTTTCACTCAGAGCTTACTTTTACTAGGGAACTTTTATTCTGTGATAATATTTAATCTTGACAATATTCTCTGTAAAAAGGTCAGAGGAATCCAGCTGTGTTTGTCAAGGGGTAAGGCAAAGCTATGTATGCATCTGTGTTTTTTTTGTTCTGTCTGTGTCTCAGAAAAAATACTCTGTGGAAAGATATACAGAAATTTTGCTTAAAGAAAGCCATAGTTGTTTCCAGAAAACACTACTGTGTTAAACTTTATATTAACTGAATGCAAAATTTTGATATGTCAGAATTAATAGTTTTCTGTCAACTTTCAAAGAGATAGTACCACGTAAGTCTTCCAATTAAAAAGAAAATTAATGCATACAGAAACCATTATAAATAGCATCAAATATAGCAAACCATATTTGGAATACTTTGATTAAATTTTAAACTAAACCTGTTGGTAGGAATTACTGATGATAATATGTCCCTTAAAGTTCCTCTCTTCATCGTGATTACATATATTCAAATATAAAGTATTAAAAGGATATTTACATTGTCATATTTTTAGTAAATTGCACTTTAAACATATTCTCCTCTGATCTTGTCCAGGAGTTGAAGTCTCAGGCTTTGTGTATGGTAGGTCACTAATGCTTTAGTCCCGATCCGCTCTGAAAAGCTCAAAAATCTCTCACCAAGCAACAAGGCAGCAGTCTCCACTGCTATCAGAGCTCTCACATTTGCCCCTCACTTGCAGGCAAAAGGCAAACATGACTAGAATTTTATGTAATATAAGGGCGGTCCAGTGCTCTCTACAGGCCCCTCTTTCGGTCCTGCACAGAGCCACAGAGGAGTCTTCAGATCTGTCTTTCAATGCTGTGATTCAAACCTTTCCTCCTTCCTGAGAGTTTGGTGGTAACTAGTCAAGTCCTGTCAAATGGTTCATCCGCAATGAAATCTTCTTATGCAATATCAGAAGCAGCTACTGAGACAGTCCAGTAACTGTCACACGGCTATTTCTGGATCTGCCTGGGTGCTCTGAGCAGAACAGAGCAGCACTCCACACCACATGTGTGTAGAGACATAGAACATCTCAGATGAATGCTGTATCTCTGCCCATTTCTTCACACACTCCCTTCCTTTGGGCTCAGGCATATGGTATACATTTCCATACGGTACCTTTCCTTATAATGATGCTGCAAAACAAGTCACAATGGTAGTGATGGGAATACATTTTGAAATGCAAGAAATAATATTTATGCAGGTGTTTAAGCCAGTTTAAAAGCTCTTTCATTTCTTCCTTTTAAAGCAAAAAAAAAACAAAAAACAAAACCAGTATAGATTATTTCCAGATCATTGTGTCACTTCTATGAGACTGGGCAATCCAGCTTCCTTCATCACCTGTGATTTTAATTTGTGACTTTTCCGTTTTTCAAGAAGACCCTTCTTTATGAGGATAAGAGTCAGAGATGGCCTAAAAAGATTTGGTGCTGGAATGTCTATTAACACAACTGTAATTATTAGTTCAGAGACATCAGTGCAAACCTGCTTGATACCCAGAAGCAAGAAGTACTGCAAATAATATATTCGTCACAAATATTGCCATGTGCAGAACACAGGAAAGGCAATCTAATCTCTGACTTGCCTCAGTAGCAGACTATATTTTCCTGAAATCAGCGCTCCCTGTGGCATCCTGTCTGTATTCCATGTTGATTTGTTCAGCTTACAGTTTGAATTTCCTAATAATGACTGAATAGTGGATGAGTGTTTTTGATAACTTGGTTGAGAGTTATCTTGCTGGTTAGAAGTGTAACAAGCTTGTGAGCAGCACAGCTTCTGAGTTCTGCACAATGAGATTTAGGATGATGATTGCGATGGTGACTACTTCTCAGCTAATCTTTAAAGTTTCTTAAAAAAAAATAAAAAAAAATAAAATAAAAATAAATAAATAATTAAATTACTAGAGGGAGGGAGGTGGGAAAAATAACAGCAGTGTTCAGGCCTGTAATCACAGCAGTGGCTGCCCCTGTCCGTGTCTAATGTAAGGGTTATGGAATATCATAATCCCTTCTCTGAGCTCCTTTACAGCAGCAATGATGACTAAATTTCTTGTGTCTTATCACACTGTCACAGACTGGAAGTAGGAGAAGGAACTCTGAAGAAAACACAGCATGAAAACTAGAGAGCAGATGATCAGATTAGTTGCTATTGGATTTGTTAGCTGGGCCACAATCTGACTGAAACAGGCTCGATTCCGAGGCCCATGGAGATTTAAACCATCAGTTCTCCCCCCTTATCCCTATCACGCCATTATTTTTTTTTTAATATATATCCCCCTTCTCCACACAACATACATCCTTTTACCCATTTTAAGTCATCTTCCAAAAGGATGAGGTTAAGAGTTAACACTTCACAGGTTCCAGTGGTATCAGATGCGTTGATGGATTTTGAGTAAGAGGATCCATCAAAAATACCACACAAAAAAATCCTCAAATAAGACAGAAAAGCAACATTCCTTTACTATTTAGTGAGATTTTCTCCATTTTATAAGGATTCTGCAATGGCACTCTACAGAAATCTGTTATAATGTTTCCACTTGCACTGCCTACACGATCCTTAGTGTAGATCACATACCAGCCACATCTATACAGTGGGAGGAACGATGTCAATCTATCCCAGTCATGATGGGCTAGATCCAGCCCTAGAAATAGGTACAAATGTCACTGCATTAGGTAAAAATTTAGTTTGGTGATGAGTGGTAGTTACTGGTTTATAATAACAAATTGAATTCTATATTGCTTAAAAAAACAGTTCTTTTGTTCATGATGTGTAGTAAATGTAGTACGCATTCAGCTTTTTTGTATCAAGTCAAGTTGCAAAGGAAACCAACTAGAATATTGATATGATAGATGAAATATGACATACAAAGAAAAATTTAAAGAATTCTGAAAGACTATATTTTTTAAAAAGTATGAAAACTTGTACGAAATAAGCTCAACTGTACAGCAGAGTAAAAAGTTTTTTGTAAAATAACAACAAAAGTGGAGTATTCATGTGTTAAATTCTGCAAAGAGGTATCCATAATGAACAAAAGTGAACTCCTGCTTGAGTGTTGGCAGAGTTGGGGTTTTAATTTTCAGTGTAAGATGCAATCTACACTTACTAGTGTCAAACACAATGTTTTCCAAATAAATCATCACAGAAAAACCAAAGACATTTTGAAGTCCAGCTCCATAAGTATCTTGATGAAATGTTGCATTCACTAGAGTGGTTGTTAGGTATGTAAAAGAACTACAGGGCCAGGATAATACTATAGAGTGACAACTCCACTGTGTTTTAATTTAAGAATATTTGAGCACTCATAACTCTGAAACTTGTATTTCACCCTTCTTTAAAAATCAGTGTACTTCCTTGGTAGAATTTGTGATTCCAATTTAAGGTCATTTCACTGAGGGTTCTCAAAATTATTCTGAAGATTTCAAGAGATATTCATTTATATACAAATAGATCATTGCCAAGGCATTTCAAGAGTTGCTCTTGACGTTGTGAAAAAAATAGATCCTTCATTTTCTTCTTGTCTTCTACCAAATATTCTTTACACTTAACAGTCTAAACACCAAAGAACTTTATCTGTGTAACCTACAGCATAGGCTATTCTTGCTATCTGTATTGATCCATGCAAAACTATTTATTCAACCAGTCAAGATGATGCAATTTTTTTTACTTTCGAAGAGGAGATCTTGATGTGCTGATAAGACCTCACCTAAAGTCTTGGCCATCATCCATCCTTGAGTATACAGCCAACATCTCCAGATACTGTGCTCCAATTAACCATTATTTATGCAATGAACGAATAGGTAGGATAAAAACATTTTTAGATATCATAATAGTGAATATCCTCGCTACAGTTCTTCTGAAAAGATATGTGCTATTCTGGAAAGCCACTTTACACTCACCATTTTGCATTTCTGTGACAGCTGATACAATTTTTTGTAAATGTAAAAAGTTTTGGTTTGGAGGGGTTTTATAAGACAAAGTAATGGCTTGAGGAAACGGTTAGATACAATCATTCAGAAGCTTTGCTGGAACAGCATATACTAACCATATTTACTGAGATAAAAAGTTTGCTTTCTTCAAGGATCTTTGTCTTGTTCTGGTATATTCTTTAGCCAAGTTATACTTTCAGCCTAGTATCTGAAGGATTTGTTTTTTGGAGTTCTTTTGTTCAGGTAGGGTTTTTTAAAATTTTGGGAGGGAGTGAGGCGAGTGGTGGTTTTTTGGAGGGATGTTTGTTTTTTGGGGGCTTTTGGTGGATTGGGGGAGGGCAGGGGGGTTAGTTTGTTGGTTGGTTTTTAATTTAGATCTCTTCAGAAACTCTCATGCAACCTTTATGGAAGCAAGTCTTATACCTAGATGCAAATTACATATGTGACAATTTCTTCCACAATCTATTTGAAAACTGAAGCAATGTGTCACAGCAAAGCCCTTCTAGCCCAGAGACCTACATTTGTAGGTTGTTGCATCTCAATAAAAAAGAGCTATAGAAATTTAAAAATCTTTCCATATTCTTCCATGTTTTAAATCCTTAGCTTGCCCACAGAGCTCACTGAAATTTGTGATTATACAAACAAGCTCTCATGCATTTCAAACTCATGCATTTTACACAACTGATAATTTTATTTTTCCCAGGGCGGTTCTTCTTTGTTTGCCATTGTCTCTACCAGATTAAAATAAGGAAGGAACTGAGGGCTTGGATTTCAACAAGAATGATCAAACTTTTGGAGAAAAGTAAAAGGAGAAACCTTTTTGCAGACTTTCCTGTTAAGATAGAAATTTAAAAATCCTAGGCTTCTTCAGGTTTAATTCTATACCAAAACTAAAATTTGATCAACAGATTACTGTTTATGTTAGTCTGAAATAATATAAGGAAGAGTTGCTTGATTTTTTAAGCTTTCTTTTTACTTATGTGATGAATGTAATAAAGAATCCATGGTTGTCAAAAGGGCACATGGAATATAAGGAGGAGATCTTTAAAACCTGAGGATGAAGTGTCATTACAGCAGAATCTAAAATACTAAAGAGCTCTGAGCACTACACGTTCTCATATTTTAATTTTGGAGACCTTAACATACGAACTACTAAGTGCACACAGAAAATAAAATAGCAATAAACTAAAATCCTGCTTTTGCAACTAATCTACACATCTCCTTTTACCCAGGATAAGACAAAGTCAAATATAATATGAAATTCTGACTTTAGTGTCTGTTACCCTTACCAATGTGTATGCAAAGCAAGGAAATGCATGTACAAGGTACTGTTATAATAATATGGTAAAGTGCATATGGTTTATATCAAGCTGTCTTCAATCCAAAGAACAAATTTATTTGTCATTAAAAAAAAATAGATGAAACAATTTTTAGCTCTATCCAATCGTCTACTGAGAAAACCTCTATAAGATTCACTTTATCTTGAATAAATAAAAAATGTTTAATTACTTATAGAGAGTGGAGCGAATTATTTACAGAAAAAGTTTCTCTAACAACAGAAGTGAGAAATATCTCACCTATCTTTCAGTGTAATGGAATAACTGGAGAAGGCATTACCTGAAGCATCTCACAGTCACTCACAGCCAATAAATTAATTCAAATTGGATTTCTTGGACCTCTCTGAGACCAGTCCTTCATTGATCACTTTTTAGTTGTTCCCTCTTTTTCAAGATGGGAACATATAATTCCTCCTTCCTAAGCTACATCCTGGATGTCAGACAAGATAGATCAGTCAGAGTTCACCCCGCAAGATTTGGCAGTACTTTCCTGGGAATAATGCCAGTGATGACTATGTAACACTGTATTTTTATCAGGTGAGGAGCAAAACTTTTTAGAGGAAGCCAGCTTAAACAACGAATGAAGCAGTATTCCTTTCTGGCTCATGCCATACCATCCTGGCTACGTCCCAGCTGCTGTTAAAGGGCTTTCTAGTGCCTTATCCTCACCACAAACTTTTCAAGAGCATTTTTCAGCTGATCAGTCTTTAGTTTCTAGGACTTCACCTTTGATAAGGTGAAGCTTCCATCCACTTAGAGATGGAATAAAAGAGCCTGTAGCCAGTAAGCTGGTCCACTGCCTTTTAAATGCACTGACATTCTTCTCTCAGAGTCCATCACAACATTTTAATATACTTTTGTAGATATTTTCAGAAAAAAAGTCTTGTAGTAGGAGGTAATTTTATTGTTAAAAACTCCATAATATTGTCTAACAATGTCATAACACAAGTTAGGGAACAGAATGAATGTAAACATGCATTCTACCACACAAACCGGCCCCTGACAATGGCAGTAAGCATGAAAACAAACCAAATCTTTAAAGATACATTGACATGTACTCTTTCAGCCTTACATTTTAGAGATTTCCTGAACCAAAAGTTGTGTCCATGTTTTTACTAATCCTCAAAGGATTTCTAGTTTATCAATTTTTCCAGTAACCCCTTGCATTCCACTAAACTTTCAGCATCCACAAAATGCAATGTATTCTTAGAGAGCATTACCTTTAGACTCCTGTAGACACCTGTATTGAAAGTAGTAGTTTAAATTCTCTTAATGGTTTGTAAATAACAGCTGTAAAGAACTGACTTAAGCCTAGAAAACTCAGAGTCAAGGTGTATGCTGTGAACATCTAAGTTAGCTAAGATGAATGCCAAACTTTCTGTCAGTTACAGTTGTTCTGGGGCAGTGTCATATATAGCAAAATTAATCAATCTTCACAACTGCTCCCAGTTCCCAATAAAATACAAGCTAAACTTCTAGAAAAGTCAATATGGAATTTCAAAGGGAATCATATCTTTATAAATTCCATTGATTCAAAAACATTAAAGTCTCCTTTCTCTGAAATTATTGTCAGTACATTAAAAGGACAGTATCAATGTTCACAAAATAAATTCCTCCTACAAGAACAGTCGCAGCATATGCCTCACGTGTTCCATAACTTCTCATATGTTTGTATTTCATTGTATAAAAATAACAGCCTCTTTTATTGTGTATTCAGTTCAAATGCTCACAACAGTACAATACTTAACATTAGTTTACACAACAGGAGCTCTAATAGCATGTTCCAAATGTTTTGCAAGATTTACAATAAAAGTATAGGGTAGATAACAATGCCTGGACATCCATAAGTTTGATTTTAAAAGTGTATCTCTTCTAAGACTAGGAATTTTTTTTTTTCTCCTGTAATATTTGCCTATGTTTAAGTGTTTTAGTTTCAAACCCAGTACCTGGCAACCAATAAGAAACATATTCTTCATTCCACCAAGGAAGATACAGTTTCTGAATATTACAGAATAAATCTACTTTCTCCACTGCTAGACAAAGGGAGACAGATTCTGAAAAAGAAGTTGGCTTCTAAGTATGGGTAATTGCTGTTGTAGAGAGCCAGTGACCTCAGTAACTACAGGAGACAGGGTTTCATCCAAGAAGCCATTTAATAAGAAAACTTACAGCTTTTTATACTTTTTAGAAACTAGCATGTTACATCTTTATTGGTCTACACAATTGTTTTTATCTGTTTTTTATCTGTCTTTATTTTGAGAAACTTGGACTATTATTTTGATACTGGACAAAGCTGTTGATCAGAAGAGCATGAGAAGGCTCTGCAAAAACAACACCTGCTTGATAAAAGAAACCCTCTTGTTAGTGTGCGAGAAATTTAGCTACTTTAGCTTGTGCAAAGCTACAGATGTATTTTGAGAAAGTTCTAGCCATGTTTTGAGAAAGTAGGATATTGTTTACTTTTGCTTTTGCTGTTCTTCAGTGAGAAATTTTCCAGGCTGACTTCAGGCTTTAGCGGAGGGACAGAATTACTTATGCTAACTTTAAAACTCTCAAAAATTAGGCCTAAAAGCTCAGCTTTCAAAAATCTACCGCCACAGGTAATGTTTATTTTTTCCAATTTTCAATTATAATTCAAGCTGAGCAGGATATTTTTACTAACATCTTTTGTTGGAAAATGCTCAAGCAAATAAAAAATCCCAGTACTATTGTCCTGCTTTCCCTGAAAAAAATTTCTTGGGATGGACCATCATGTTGATGGTGTACAATATCCTGGTTATAATAGTCAGGGCTGTGGGGGCAACACCAGCCCTAACTGTCCATGTCCAGCCTTCCAGAACTCCCCTCATAGTGCTCACAGCCCTAGACTCTGCACCAGCCCCCCAGGGCCATCAGCCCTACCAATGCCATAGCAGAATTGCTCTCCAGCTGTCCACAGCCCTGCCTGGTCCAGCCAAGGGCCCACTGAGCTAAGCCCACCCATGGGCCCATCTGCCAACCCAATCTCAGCCCAATCCTATCCCCAGGGAAGTGTCCAATACCCAGGGCAATGGGTTGTGCTGTGGTTGCCAGGCCCTGCCCTAACACACTGTACCAACAGACTCCTTGTGGCCCTGGCAATTAAAAGAAATAGATTCAAGATTCTTCCCCAGCCAAATCCTTCAGCCTCTTTGATGTATATTTAAGAGGAATGGGATGGCCTGGCTAAGCAAACCTTTTAATCTTACTCCCTTTTAATCTACTCAGAAAGGATGGTTAACTAATTGAATACTGATCTACTGTCTCATGAGAGAAAAAAGGCAGGAATTCTGTAAAATGGGTGCTATGTCCTAAAAGACCTAAAGAGATAATCAATATATCTTTATGTCCTCAGTTTACAGCACGGCTTCTGTTGAATTGGTTCAATTTCTGAAATCTGGCTTTTAGGAGACCTCTAAGAATACACATGCCCAACAGAAACGTTAGAAGAGCTTCCATACTCTTTTCCAGGTAGTTTAAACTGGTATGACCCATGACTGCTCTGGAAAGAAGCAAACCCACTTCAGGTTGTTTATTTCCTCTTCTTTTTTCCTGTAGCCGGCAGAAACAGCTGCATGCAACTACATAGAAAACTAGACAAAATACTCTAAAAGAAGTGTGGCAGGAGAGGGGAGAGAGAGAGAGAGAAAGAGGGTAACAGAGAGAAAGTGAGACTGAAACTGAGAGTAGAAACTTCTTGGAATGAGTACAGAGTAGAGCTAGCAAATTTCAGAGGCCATTGAGAGAAAAATAATTGTGAGAATTTAATAATTAAAACACCACACACCTAACTTACAGAAGAAAAAAACATTTCCTGTGGAAGGAGCAACAGCAAAAAGGGTTGCCCACCTTACAGAGTTGTCAGTAACTTTATAAGTGGAAATTCTTATAATGAAGCCTCACTTTCCCTCTGAAATCTCATCGTATCTATTTTAGAGTATTCTCACTTCAGAAAAATTTCATTCTCATTTTTCTAATATAAACTTGTTTTGGTGAAAACTTTTACAAATAAAAGTACATGAAGTAAGCTTAAGCAAGGAATCTCCACAGATTTCTCTTACTGTGGTGCTCTCTTGCCCATCAGAATTAGTACATCTTCACCTGAGAGGACTACCCTGTAGAGCCTGTAGATTAGATAAGGCCATGCTGCAAAGAGTATAAAAATTCCTGTATGCCCAAAATATTTAAATCAGACAAATAGTCAAAACTTTAACCATTGCCTAAAATGATTCTCGGTCTGGGTTTTTTTTCTTACTATATTCTGTAAGCCTCTAAGTAACCAATTTCTCATGTTTTCTCCTTCATAGCTGAACTTTGCGGCAGAACAGAAGGTCTTTACTAGAGACAGTTCAAGTGCCAAATTAACTAAATGGATTAGAAAGTAGTCTAATGAAAACTGTGATCCATATTCAGTCTTCATATTTCAGAGAAGAATTTACTAATTAGCTGAATTAATTTTAATAGATTCTCTGCCAGATTTTCACCCATTTTGAAAACAACCTTCAAATTGTGAATGAGCATAATTTGATCAAATCTTAAATTGTTTGCAGACTAACTAAATTAATAAACAAATACTGTATCCATTGAAGTGAGTTTCCAAAATTTCACCTGCAAGGTCTGTCAAGGGCATCTTGATGCCTCATACAACTATCCTACAATTTACCTTAAGGATTTAACTCAAGCAGGAGAAATTACTGAATTTAGGTCAGATTTAGTTCTCATTCTACTCAAGGAAAAAACAAACTAATTCACCTCTGATAATTTTAACCACAACATTCATCTTAATTTCATATCCCACAGCCCAAAAGTACTCTTTTGCTTTTTTTGGAAGACAAGCTATCCAAAAGAAAATGGCAAGAAAACAGATTGCCTACTGAAAATCTCTGAAACTAAATGGAATTATGGTGCATCTTGCAACACAGAATGCAGTGTGTTCACTATATTTCTCACCACTTATTTATCATCTAATTACTGTTCCTGAGGTATATTTTTCTAAAAGCACAGGAAGTTAGAAGGATTTTCTTTCTGTACAGAAAAGTGCATCATAAATTCTGTTTGTTTGTCCTACATCAGATATACCAGGTGCTACAAGTTTCACCAGTCACTTGTGTTCTTGAAACTGTTTGAATTTAATTGTGCTCTCACCAATTTTTTCCATTGAGTGACCAAAAAAGAAGACGTCTGCCACCTGTTACACACTCTACGGCTTCCCCAGTTCACAGTTCAGCATTATTTGCTAACTCCCAGATGTGAAGGTGCAGGTGATAGAAACAGGTATAAATAGGCATTAAGAGGTTTGTGATTTTCCATGTCCAAAGAAGCTGCACAGACAAAATCATCTCAACTTCCAGTTACATTATAACTCCTAGGCCTCATAGTCTCAGACACTCAAGCCCAGGTTTGGGTATTGCTGCTTCTGGACCTCTAGAGATGGTTTTAGATACTGATGTATCATGTCCAGGATACGGATCTTCAAGTAAATACATATATTAAAGAGAAACCAGAGTTTTGAGAAATATAGGTCATCTTTTCCCCCATTTTATTGATATGGTTATATGAATATTCATGCCATTAGATATGACTGCTACGGAAGATCTCAAGGGAGAGCAAATTATTTGTGAAAGCCATATCCTATACAAATGCAGTTGTATTATTTAAAACCACAGAAGGTCAGTTTTAGTTTACATGTCTGATTTTTTCACTTGCTCACAGTTTTACTTCCATATTGTTAAGTTAGATCTTTTAATATGTTCTTTGTTGCCTCGGTAGTATGCACAGCACTTTGCATAACCTGAGATGAATGCTGTTTATGGGAAGATAGTAATGTTACTTTCTGAAAGTTATATGGTACGGCTGACTAATTTATCTAAGGACAAGTAGGAACAATTTCAAGTTTGGTGTTCAATAAATCAAAAAAGAACAGAGATCCTAGATCCTATTATCTTAATAATAGTAATAGGCTGAACTTGATGATCTCAAAGGTCTTTTCCAACCTAGTTGATTCTGTGATTAATGAAAAACAACACCCATTTCATATTGCAATTCTATCAAACTCTAAAAATATAAACACAGCTATTGCTAAATTGTTCTTCAGTGTCTTACAGTTTGTCTTGCTGAAACATATTGGAAAAACAGTGTCCAGGTGTATTGGGATTTTTGTGGCCAGGCTTTGGCAGCAGCAGGGAGCCTATAAGGACAGCTTCTCCGAGAAGCTGCTGGAAGATTCTTCCATGTGTAATAGAGCCAATGTCAGCCTGCTCCAGGCCAGACTCACTGCTGGCCAATGCCAGGCCAATCAAGAGTGGTAGTAACACCTCTGTAATAACATATTTAAGAAGGAAGAAAAAAATTAGGGGTAGATTAAGATGGCTGCCAGAAAGAGCCGAGTGAGAACATGTGAACAACAATGTAGACACCAAGGTCAGTGCAGCAGGAGGGGGAGGAGGTGCTCCAGGCGTCAGAACTGAGGTTCCTCTGCAGCCCATGGTGGAGCAGCTGTGCCCCTGCAGTCCATGGAGGGCCTTAGGGATGCAGAGATCCACGTTCAGCCCATGGAGTTGCCCATGGCGGAGCAGGGGGATGCTGGAAGGGGGCTGTGAACCTGTGGGAGGCCCATGTTGGAGCAGGGTACTGGCAGGGACCTGCTGACTCATGAGGAGAGGAGCCCATGCTGGAGCAGGATTTCCTTGTGGCCTGATCATCTTGAATATTTAAAAGCATTTTGATGAGGTAAAAGTATTACCCAAAGGTTGCATATTAGGCATAGCTCTTTAATGAGTACCATGTGTGCATTATCTGTTCCTGGACTGCTCCACCTGGAAATTAGAGTTAGAGGAACCAGTTCACTGATGTTCTGTTCCTTCTAGCTTGTCTGGAAACTGTGGAAACTCCCAAGACAATATTTGTAAAATTCATTGCACTTCCCAACAGTTTTAGCCAGATATCATAAAGTCCATATGAGACAGGGAAGAATCTTAGCTCTAAATAATTTCACTGAATAAATTATCATCTGTGAACTTTGCAAAAGTGATTCATAATCACTTGAAATTTGTGCTACTTCAACTACTTGACTATCTAAGAAGATAGAGGTGATGTAGTTTGCTTCTCTTCATGAGTCAGATTTCTATATCAATATTCAATTTTACACTCTGAGTATCCATATGAAATTCCGTATCTCTGAGCATATTGACCAGTAAACCTGTTTCATAGAGTATTTATGGAAAAATAACATAAAGGAACCAAGTAAAGAGATGAAATATGCAGAATTACAATTAATATTTGTGGAACTTTCCTTTTTCAACTTTTACCTAGCTTTAACATCACTCTGCTTTGATTATCACATTTTTTCCCAACTATTTGATTAAATGAAGCATCAGTTACATATCATTAATTTCTAAATATATCTCATGTTTCAGCTCAAATTCTATAATTTATTTCCTGGTTATTAGCAATTAGCATACAGAGACTGGATATGCCATACACCCCCATGGCTTTATTTTCTGCATGTTGTCTTCAGAACAATTAGTTTTTTGGAAAGATTTTAAAACATATAGTTTGTTTTTTGGGTTTTTTTGTGTTTTTTTTTTCAGATTTTCAAAGTCCTGAGATGGCAAATAATTATTTTTCTAGGTGTTTTTTTTTGTTTGTTTGTTTCCCTTGTCCCAGGAAAACCTCTGCTAAAGCAGTGACAAAGCCAAGAGAAGTGCAATTTGTACACTGGTTGCCAAGATGTTTGTAGTGATCCAGCATCATGAACTGAAGAGGGACACCCTTTTTCAGCAAAACTACCATCTCAGCATAAGCAAGCTGATCAATAAGTTAATGGCATGAATCAATGAAAAAGATTTGGGAGAGATCTTAATTAAAGAAACAACTGCTGATACAAATTATGTTTCCAATGTATTGACGCAGCAGAGGGCATGAGGTTGAACAGAGATGAGTGCTGATCAATGCCTTCAACATTTGCATTTCTTTTCATCAGAAACCGTGTCTCTTCATCCTTAAGCATACAGGCACACACACGCACGCAGACTCACATCACTACCACCAGCACTTCAGAAGTGCTTTGGCTTCTTTGTCTTTATTGATCCCTGTAGCACTCCTCTGGAGGCTATTATGGTTGCCTCACTTTACAAGGTGAAATGAAGGTCTCCACAGACTAGATGATGCTCATCCCTTTAGACCTTCCTGGATACTATCTCAATGCCTTAAATCAGTAAGTGCTTTGCCTCACTGGGAACATCATGACCTACATGTTGTAACGCACAGAAGCATAAGTGTAACTTTGGCAACTTATAGCTACACAAAAAGTTATGACAATATTCCCTAACACAAAAGGACAAGCATGTGTGTGTATGCACGTGCACATATTCAAGAGGCACTTTGACAAACCCATGGACAGAGGGAGACAGAGATAGTAAAAGAGCATTCTCCAGTGGCTGAGCAGCACAAACATACGAAGTCAATAGCTGGTTTCCCCAAGTGATTAAATCTGAGATACAGTTTAAAGAGACATCAATCTGTGATGTCAGCAATGCTCAACATATAGCTAATGGAGCTTCAAGACATCAATATTCAAACCTGACTTGTTTTCATGCTAGAAACTCACACGATTGTGACAACTCCTGCTAGATGCAAAGTACAATTTATTTTAACTACTTTTATCACTGCTATTCACATTTGTGTTAAATTAGATGTTGGTTTGTCTGTTTTTCTTTTTTTTTTCTTTCTTTTTTTTTTTTTT
>VXBA01011247.1:42024-95346 GCA_013399895.1 Serilophus lunatus | reverse complement strand
CCCCCCCCAGAGTGGCAGTACACTCCCCTCTCCTGCTACTGGGGGCCAGCAGGGTCGAAGTCTGCTCCCTAGGGCTGGGAAGCAGACAGAAGCAGCTCCCAGCCCCGCCTGGCCTGGGGAAACTGTGGGGAGAGAGCCAGGAGCAGCCCCTGCATCCCCCAGGCCCCGGGAGAGAACAGGCAGAAGCAGCGGCTTCACCTGGAGATAATTTCTTTTTACTCAAAGACCCTTGTTTGCTTACAAAACAAACAAAAAAACCCTGAGCAAACCCCTATAAAAAATCCTCAAGCATCATTGTGTTAATTCCTAAAAGTTACCGTATTCAGACTCTAGTTATTAAAGGAGGAATATTCATCCAGCAAGATAGGTTTAAACATAGATATGATTTCAAGAATGCTTCTCCAAGGAACTCATCGCCTGACATTCAGATGAAAGTAAAGAAAAGAAACAAAGGGAAAATGCTGCAGCAGCAGCAGCCACCATCACTATAGTGGTATCTAGCATTGGTATTCTGAAGGGAAGCATTATGGACACAATGTTATAGGAACTGTCATAGTTACAGGCCAGGAGCAGCAGTAAATTTAAAACAGTATGATATCTGTCTTCACATTTTTATATGCCAAGCAACATGGTACTTGAGACTAGGTTCTGTTTTACCAACATGTTTTTACAAGCCTGCTGCTGTGATTATACTGAGTAGTCCTTGTGCCTTTGCTGCTGAAGAGGGGCAGCATAAACTGCATATACAGTCATGTCTGTGAAGCTTTCCAATTACAACAGAACAATTACAACAGAAGTCAATGAAGTTTACCTATATGATAAAGTGTTCTCACAGAAGGATTTAAAGCATCTCCTTAGACCTGTGTTTCTCTCGTAATGTCTAGTTTCCTTAAAACTAGTTTAGTTCGCTTTCCTTATGTAAAATGATGAAATATGGCTACCACATCTACACATGAAGAATGAGATATGCTGTGAAACAAAAAAGTTTCTAAAATAAGTAGATCTGGATAGTGTAAATGCAACATAAATATGATGCACTTATATAGGCATGCTGATCTAAAAATGCACTGGTTTATGGTTTTGTTTGTTTGTCAGGTTTTTTTGTTTTGTTCTTTCTTAAAGCTTTAACAGTTGTAAAATACTGCAAGAATACATTTTTAATCTGAAAAAAAGCAGATAATTATACAAATAACAGATAATTATTAAATCAGCGGACAGACAATACGCCTTGACTGTATATTTGCAGTACTACAGCTTTGCTGTGTTCCCTGTAATTAATATGTTGGGTCTGTGCTCAGTTACATGAAAAGTAAAATTATAACCCAAGGTCCTCCCTGTGTACTTCTTTGTGTTTTAGTACAAAACTAAATACTTTAGTTTTGTCAGGGAAACGGGGAAGGAAGACAATGAGAAAATAAATGTTCTCAAAATGTAGACATTTTGCTATAAAAGATGAAACAGCAGTAAAAGTGGAAGTGAAAGCCTCCCCAGCATCCCTCAAGTCTCAAATCAGCCTCCTGTTCAATTTAGACACAGCTTAAGAGTTTTAGAGCTTTTGGTATGATTTTGTAATGTGTTCAAAAATACTAATTTCCTGCTGACGTATAAAAAACAAACTGCAACCTAAAAATTGTAGTAATGAAGTTTCATAACATAGCAAAGAAAATTAAAATCTAAATAATTTAATTTGAATTAGAATCCTCAAATTAATAAAACATAAAAGAACTCCGATAAGAAAAGAATTGTACAAATTCCTTGTATACTTGTGCCACCTACTGGATACTGCTAAACGATGACAAAATTAAACAATAGCACATTCAGTTTCTTGGCAAAATTCTGGCAGAAATCTCTCTCTACATACTTCCCAATAAATTAAAAATTGATAAGTAAAAATATAGCTGAGTGTTCAAGTTTGCAGAAACTGGTACACCCACAAGTGTAGTCTCTCTTCTACAAGAAAATATAACAAACTCCCTTGAACGATTTCTCCATTCTACCTGGGTAGATCCACCTGAGCCAATGGGCAATGAGCCTCACATGAAAAACAGCAAATGCAGCCATGACTCAGCCTGAGTTGTCTTTGGCACTCAACTACTCAACATAATATCCTGCTTCTCCTTTCTTGAACACTACATTTAAACAAGTATGAAAATTATATGGCAGAAATTTATCTACAGAAAAACCTGGAAGACAAAAAAAAATACCATGAATAAATGCTGAGAACTCCATATTTATATTACCAATAACAATGAGAAGAAAACTATTTATTCCAAAAGACTCTGACTTTCGTGTAAAACAGACAGAATCATCACAATGCACATAAATGTAAAACTCTATCTTTTTTTTGCCATAGTCAAATCTCAAGATGCTATTCCAATGTCATAGAAATAGAAGTATCTGAAAGATTTTTATAATAAAGTATCTCAATGTAAATTTATTCTACCATTCTGGGAAGTTTTGTCCATGTGTTGGCCAAAAATAGGCCCTCTCCTTAAAATTTAATCCATTACCACCACCACCCCCCCCGCAATTAAAAACCAAAACAAACCCAAAGGAAAAAAGAACAAATCAACAAAACCCTCATTTTTTTTTAAAGCCTGAAAACAGCAATATACTATACAGCTTTCAGAAAATAAATGAATGTTTCAAAGAGTCTTTTTGTACCTTTGAATGATATTTTTATAGAATATTGTAAAATTAAATCCGAGTTAAAAGCTGAAGCACCTTGTAAAAATTCATCTGTAACCAAAACATGGGGCTGCATACCAGTTCTACGGATATGCTCTCTCTCTATATAGCTGTTACTTAGCTTTAAATAAAGCCATTACCTAGAAAGATTTTAGCATTCATCTAAACCAAACATTTCAATATTTATATTGGGAAAATGAAAAGCTGTGATGATAAAGAATGAATTGTTTAAAATTGGAAAATTACTCATTTTCTATCACTGTACCCTAGAATAAAAACAAGCCTTGGCTGGAGTTCCCCAAGGGTGGATAGCTGTAATATATACATATATATTTATACATCATACATTAACAGTCAGAGGTTTGCACAGTGTGGCTTATATTTCATGCTTCTGTACACTTTCCTGTGAGAGCAGTGTAAAATATCAGGGTTTAATATAGCCTCAGAATATCTTTACTTTCATAAAGTGTATTTTACACTGTAAATTAAGATTGAAAAATTGGACAGAGTAGAAAACATTAACTCCTCTCAGAATTTAAGAATATAAATTTTTTAATTTTCTATTCTGAAAGGCTTTACTGTTCACATCTTCAAGTCTGGAATTTCCACAGCTAATTTTCCAGTTACCATTCACATATTCATGGATAAAGAATAATTACTTGCAAGATAAGTACGTTACATAGCAAGGAACTATAATCTCGAGTTTTTGAAATTTAGGAAACCCACATTCTGTCATGAATTAAGGTCTTAATCAGCTCTATATAGCTTAATATTCAGGGCCTCACTTATATATGTACCTATGTACTTAATTTATTACAGTCAGTTAGCCATGTAGAAAGTAAAGACATAAAATATTAATGCACAATAGAATTTAGCACAAATTAAATCTGCAATTATACACTCATTTTTCTCATGCAATCACATGCCTGACTTAATTTCCAAGTTCTTATCTTTTCTGCATGCATTTTTGCAAATATCTCTAAATATTACAAAAAATATGCAGCAGCAGCAGATCTTTAAAGCTATTTTAATACAATCACATTTCACAAGAGTTTTTAGTCAGTCTTCTGGATTTGTAGCTGAGCTAAGCATTAAGAAACTGGATTTGAAGGTTTATGTGCTTAACCTCAAAAGAATATAAATCATCTATATCAATGAAAACTAATTGCATCTCAGTTTGAGTACTTTGCTTTCCTATAGTAACTTATATTAAGAACTACAAGCAAAGTATACTTGTTCTTATCTTGGATCTCTGACCTTACTCGACATAAACTTTAAGAAGTGGTTAGGTTCTGGGCATGGGGATAGGATACCTCTTATCAAGGAAGCTTAGCTTCAGTGATAATCACCAGAAAGTCACAAGTTTGAGAGTGGTATCCTCTTTTTCTCACTGGATGAGACAGTTTGTTTTGACAAGCATCTCATTTTTGCTTTGCTGATGTTTCAATGGCAGTAGCAAAATCAGAGTGTTCATGTGAATAGTAGCACTTATGCTACATGACTGCTGGTCACGACCAGTCTGAACAGTCATGAGACACCCTGGCAGTCACACTGTGATTTCCAGAGATTTTAACTGCGGGGACGGAAGCTCCTTCACAGCAGAAGGGTCCAGTGAGCTGAGGGGTGTCCTGCTTGACTCCCTACAGACCCCACTCGCATGCAGTCAGACCAGCTTTCCTTACCAGTTTGACACCAGTTTCTCTTACAGAATCTTTAGTATCTTGTTCCACAAAGCCATTTATTCACAGTGCAGTAGCACAGAAACAACTTGAGCTGGTGCCTCTGAGGAGGGACTGCCAGTAAAGGAACCCCTGGGCTTTTACACCCTTATGGTGCACCAAAGTCTGGTCTTCCAGCTGAGTCCTCAGCTCCTGTTGTGTCCCCGAGTGTCCGGTCAGTTGGCTGGCTCCACCAGTCTTTGTGCTCTTTGTTAATCAAAGAGTTGGCAGTTCACAGCCTCTTGTCTCAGACTCCCATACAGAGCTCAATCTGTCTATATCTCTTACTGCAGCTTGCAAACCAAGCTACCTGCACGCAATGTATTCTTCAAAAACCACACTAACTAGTTTTGCTATAGCAATGCCCATAGATAACAAGTAGGTTAATCTTGTATGGCCCAGCTGTACTGATGCTCAATAGCAGAGTTGCAACTGTCAAACTAGAGATTCCTTGCACCATTCTCTCCTCACTGCCTTTTCAACACTGCCTCCCACCCAATTCAATTGGCAAAGGTCTAAAACCTTACTAATGGAACAATAGAAATTGTGTTGGGGACAGCACGTATTGTTGGTCATATATACACATATACAGATATGAGATGCACAGTATCTATATGCATCTTGGATTGAGAGCTCAACAACTTGTAAAACATATTCTCCCCCTTTCAACATGCAGGTGGGATATACAGAAATTCAGAAACAAATGAGAAGTTTTAATGCAGACAGACTAGAAAAATCTTTCAAGTAACCATGTTCTCTCCTGAAGGAAAGGATTGAATTTTCATCATCATCAAAAATCATAACTTTATTTTCACAGGACATGCAGGTTTTAATAATAAAACTAGCCTTAAAACATATTCTACCTTGTGTATATATATTCCATATAGCATGATTTTAGCAAATTACGACACAAACACTCAGCAGTGAGAAGGTAACAGCAGACCATAAAACATAAGAAGATAGCATGTACATGTGTTTTCAGGCATTTTGCCTGCCAGCAGCTATAAGTTATTTCCAAATGCTCTTAAAATACGTATATATAAAGGCAGTCTGTACCTACCTCAGTAAAACTAGTTTTGCTGAACAAAATATATACAATGAAGCCAAGGCCTTTGCCATCTAAGTTTGAGAAGAAAAAAACAAACAAATCAAAGCAAGATGGCATGTCTCATAAACACTTATAAAAATTTTAACCTAATGATCTCTTCTGTTACTATATTGCCTGCTGTTTCCCTTAGCATTTTATCTCATCCAAAAGGACATTAGCGTGTCACAAAATTCTGTACATCCTACACGAGATACTTTTCAGAAAAGGAAAGTTATGCTAAATCAAATTACATTTTAACAAAAATCAAATTACATTTTAACTTTTTGGAGTGATGATGAATAAATCTTTTGACTTTTTTGTCTGTTGTCTGTTTACAGGTTTACATGCTTTTTCCCCCTCCTGGTTCATCATCTAATGCACATTCAGATCTTTTTAAAGGATTCGTGAGCATAAGAATTACTGTGTTTTTGAGTTGTATTGGAAGGGACCGGCTGGAAGGGTGGAGAGCAAGTAAGGATGCCCAATAGGAGAAAGCTATCTGGAGCGCAAGATAAGGTGTGCAGAAACAGCAACATGGCTCAGAAGTTAGTTACTAACTGGGTGCATGCTGGGAGACTCCTGAGAAGATACAGGTATGTACTGCCAAGTTTTCAGAGGGTGCTGACAAAGTTATTCTTCTAAGAATGTAGAGGTGTATGTGTGAAGAACTGGAAATCTCTTGGAGAACAAGGCCATGGAAAATCCCCTGCTCTACAAGAGCAGAATGAGCAGTGAGACACTGATTCCAGTTCCTGTCATTTCCAACTGTCAAAAGTTGAATTTTAACTTCTCTGGAAAAAATAGGCTTTACTGTAGTTTGTGTTTCATTAAATCTCAGCCTTTCAGTATTTTCAGTACATTTATTTTAAAGAAAAGAGGCCAGCAGATATACTCCAAGATTTTGACAGATTCAGGCCTTGTAAAAAATACATAGAGTAGCAATTAACATTTGATAAAAGTCAAGCCCACAGGAACGCAATCTTTGAATTGTATCCTATAACACCATGGAACAGTCCCCTCCACACAGGTGTTGCAAGGTAAATTCATCTGAGCTTCATCAGAATTAAAACAGACATTTAAAACTGACATAGAATTGTTTATGAAAAGAAATACATAAGACACAAGTAGTAATTGCAAATAAAAAAATACTTAGGGATATTTTGAAAGGCAGGTTCGTTTCCAATATTTTAACATAATTGCAATACAAAAATAAAAAAAAAATGCATAATGTAGAATGCTATTAATTTCCAAGTATGAAGATGTTTCACACACTAATACAAGATGGACAGAAGTAATTTAAGCTTCCATAGATAGTGGAAGGGAGTTCCAAACCAGGAATGCAATACAGCCTGATTATTAAGTGACCCTGTTTTTAAGAGAGGGGAAGAGTGAAGACTTTTTTCTCAGATTTTCTTTATAATTCTGCTGGACAGATCCCATTTTTAAACTTCTGAACTACAGACATCAGAGGAATGCTCTTTTTTAAAGAAACACAACATTCATCTGTTCCTTTATTTCAGAATCCTTGGTTTTAGAACAACAGCTAAATCTACTGCAAGCTTTACAATTAAAATCATCAGGTGTGATGACCTCTGCAATAACCACGACCCAAAGAAGCTTCTTTTATGAACAGAAGCATATAGCACCTCTCCATGTCCTACTTTCCAATTTTCAGCAGACTATTACCCATAGATTTGAAGAGCTTAATTTGAATAATAAACATGGGGGAATGATAGTAAGATATTATTAAGATATTATGAAATGATTTGAGAATTTATTTCACTCTTCTATGCTAGTAAAATATATGAAGTTTTTAACCCATAAATAAGATCTAACCTTTACTCTAAATATGGCAGCTTGGTTTTGTAAAGCCAACTACAAATAATTAAATTCAAACAACATAATCTCTGTTAGCAAGTAGGACAGAAGCAAGTGCATAACAGCATAAGCTTTTGAAGACTAGAGAGTACACACAAAACTTTTGAGTGCCAATGGTATTATCATCTCACACTAACTTCAGACCTCATTTAATGCTCTTCCATTCACATGGACGCTAGGATCCAGAAATTTTTCAAAGGGATCACCTTTCAGGAGATTTGAGTATGATCCCTCAGTTATAAAACAACCCCACACAGACCCTCAGACTAAGTGGCTGTCATCACCAGTATCAAATGTTACCCAGTTGCAGACTGTGTGCTGCGGCATCTCACCACTGCTCTGCCACAGGATCCCAAGGAGACATAGGAAGACTGGGCATGACATTAATGAACAGGCATAGGTGCTAGCAAGTTCTTGTGTGATCATTTGAAAGAGAGTATTAATAAGGCTTTTTGGTATTAGTTTGGACTAAAAGTATTATTATTGCAAATAGACTAATCATAACTTGGTTTCATATATAGATTTTTTTGCAACTGCGTCTTGGTTTTATAGACAACGTGTGCCAGGAGGCAGGACCTCCAATGGAATAGAAATACTCTCTCCAAATTATTGTAGGGTCAGGTCTACACAGGACAGTGGGGCTCACCACACACAAAGAGGAATTCCCTAACTTGTGGCTGCGATGGATGAGAGAGAATCTGCCCAATACAGGAATGGTGAAACATGACACTGAGTGGCGGCAGGCAGTGAAAATGTGACGCAGCAACCTCCCCGTGGGCCAATTCTCAGGCAATGAGAGACCAACCAGAACTTCTGGCAGGCTTTATTCCCTTAAGTTTTCACCAGTTTCTGTGATATTTTTCTTTGGTGAATTCCATTTTGGACAGGAGTGCCATGTAGGGCTGGAGTGACTTCAGATGTGATTCTAACCCAGTGCTGTGGTAACTCTCCCTCCTTTTCACCTGTGCCCCCACCCCCTCCTTCAAAACCGCATGGTGGCATGAAAAAAATCCAACAAGAAAATCTAAACCCCAACAGACTTCAATTAAGCTCATATATATCTCTAGTGTATTCTCTTTTGCATGTAGTATTTTGAATGCAAGGGTGAGGCGCTCACAGAGCGCTCTCACTGTTCTGCACAAACAGGCTGTGAACACCTAAGTCAAACACCAATTCCACTATTGCACTTTCAAGGATCAAAGTATAAGAACTGTGAAATAATCTTTCAAATCTCAGATTTTGACATACAGTCTTTTTATATTTGTAACTCCTCAGGCAGTCGACAATAACTTTCCTTCAAGGTTTCCTTATATAATCCACAACTCTTAAAGTTGGACATTGAGACTAACAATAAGTTAGCTTAATCTTCACATTGGCAGAATCTAACATTTCAAGTTCCTTTCCACTATTGTAGCTCAATAGGTTGCTTTATGAACTCAGTAGCTTACTGATTTTCTACCAAATACAGGGTGATAAACACGGTACTAAATTTACCACATATTGTTCTGCTATTCATATTCTTCAACTACAACGTACTTTCTTTTCATTAAGTGGTAAATTACATCACAGATTGGTTAAAACATGAAAACAAGAAAAGTAGTGAAAAAAAAAAAAGCATCCAATCAAATACAGCCTAGACAAGTGGCAACAGACAGTCATTATTTGAGAGGATTAGCTGGGGGTTATGTGAAAGAATGACATATTCTTAGTTAGTTTTTCAATGTTTTCTATCTGTATGTCAATGCCAATCATGGTATAGTAGAAAGGCTGGGTACTCTTTAAGGTGATAAGAACAAAGTGTCACAACTTTCTAGATTTTCTGTTTTTCCTTTGTTTACTGAAAATGCATGATAAACTTGCTGAAGGCCTAACAGGTACCTATTTTGTAATGACTTCATTTGAATTTATCAAGATCAGGAAGTAGGGAAATAAAGTCGGACAATTTTTTTCCCATGCAAAGCTAAAATTACAGAAACATACATCTATCTATCTATCTATCTATCTATCTATCTATCTATCTATCTATCTATCTATCTATCTATCTATCTATCTATCTATCTATCTATCTATCTATCTATCTATCTATCTATCTATCTATCTATCTATCTATCTATCTATCTATCTATCTATCTATCTATCTATCTATCTATCTATCTATCTATCTATCTATCTATCTATCTATCTATCTATCTATCTATCTATCTATCTATCTATCTATCTATCTATCTATCTATCTATCTATCTATCTATCTATCTATCTATCTATCTATCTATCTATCTATCTATCTATCTATCTATCTATCTATCTATCTATCTATCTATCTATCTATCTATCTATCTATCTATCTATCTATCTATCTATCTATCTATCTATCTATCTATCTATCTATCTATCTATCTATCTATCTATCTATCTATCTATCTATCTATCTATCTATCTATCTATCTATCTATCTATCTATCTATCTATCTATCTATCTATCTATCTATCTATCTATCTATCTATCTATCTATCTATCTATCTATCTATCTATCTATCTATCTATCTATCTATCTATCTATCTATCTATCTATCTATCTATCTATCTATCTATCTATCTATCTATCTATCTCTATATTGCTGGTATCCCCTAGCATTAATAAATTTTCAGTTATTTCTGAGAGGTTCATGAGTGTTGACAAGGATAACCATTTGCAGAGGAAGTTTAAGCTCATGGCTACTTGCAAACAAGTGAAGGGATCAGTCTCTTACGCATTCATAGAAACTGCCAATTGCAGCTCTTTTCCTGATTCTTTGTTTATAGAAAGTGGATCTCCTAACCCAACTTGCAGTAAATCAGATTTCCAGTTCACATGTATTCAAATGCAGCACTTAAGCAGAAGAGTGAGATAGAGGTTTTGTAGGGAAATGCTTGATATGATAATCACTCAGTATAAAAAGAATTAAAAAAAATTAAAATTTCTTCTGGCTGTGTCTCTGAGTCTAAGCACAGGTTAGTCCAGCAAGATGGAGTGAAAATGAAATTCAGGCTCAGGAACAAAAGAGAAAAAATGCAATACTGTATCACGTAGGAAGATAACTGGGCCCTGAAGTACGGTTAATCTTACTGAGAAGGGTGAGAGGAATTTTTGAACATCATGTGAGAATCTGCTGGACACAACACAGGATTTAGCAAGAAACTAATAAAAGCTACACCTAGTGCTATGAGAAAAGGCTGGGTTTCACTAAATGGTTCAATAAGGAGTTATAGGAGAAACAGATACACTGCATGGATACCTGAACAATGAGCACAGAAACGTTTTTGAGAGGCTTGTTAAACCGGTAGAATTTTGGTAAACATGACTACAGCGAGTTTGAGATTACCTTAGGTAACACCAGAAACACCAAAATGGATAAAATATGTAGTAAAATTGGCCCTAAAGGGAAAAAGTAGATTGGGAGCAGGTTGTTTATCTGTGAGGAGATAGGGATGAAAAAGGGAGGGATCAAGGTGATTCAGAAGTATTGTGCATAGCAAGGACAGATGAAGGGATGAAAGCAGCTGCCTAAATGCAAGCAGTTGCAAGTCCAGAGCATGGCAGTCTCTCCTATCTTCTGTCTAAACTCTACTCTGAACTCTTTTCCTTTAGGAGTGTGTTGTTTATTCTGGGTGTGTGCGAGCAAGAGAGGCTTGCAAATTTCAAACTTAACTAGCCAGCAAAGAAATGAAGACAGGAGAAATTCTAAATCTACAGCTGGATGTCAGTGCGAAGGTAGTTCAAAGGGGAGCTACCAGAGAGACATCACTGTGTGTATTTGAACATGTTTAGCGAGAGAGTAACAAGAGGATTGGTACCTTTACAGTTCTTGCTTATATGAGTGCTATTTGTTGGTTATGGAAACAGCTGGAGATGATGTTCTCCTGTGTATATGAAGCTACTTATGGCCAGCCATGCTCACAGTTTGTGTGTGAGGGAGTATGTACACTGGTGTGTTAGGGATAATAGGAACAGAAGAAGCAGCAGCCTGGCATTTAGCAGAAATGACAGGCCTCAACCCCTGCCACTTTGGCTCTAACAGAGTGGGAAGGAGAACTGCCATCAGCTCCAAAGTCCACTAGTCTTCTCTTAACATGCATAAGCAGTGCAGCACAATTCTGAGCTGCATACAGTATTTATCCTCTCCTGTAAATTTATATACATGTTGCAATCTACAGTGTTTAGCTTCACTTAAATATTTTTTGCATTTAAGTGTCTCATACATGAATAACTTGCTCTGTTCAATATTTATTATTTATCAAACAGACAATAAAAATTCCAAAGAGTGCAGTTATTGAGGCTTTTCAAAATGGAAATACTTGATTTTTTTTTCCCCTCTTTAAACTGATTATCCAGCTCTTACTGTGATTGTAATAAGTTTGCTTTCTGGTTTAGTTCCATTTCATTGAGAACCCATTATCATATATCATGACAATATAATTGCTGATCATACACATTTCATGCAGGACCCTGCCACCTGTTGCCTGCAGGAAAAGAAATGGATGCAGGGAGCCTTGTGAATGGTTTTCCCTTTTGAGTAGCTGCTGCTCAGAAGGATGGTCAATTTAAAGACTGAGTTACTGATCGGGCCAACACACAACACTCCTGAGAACACCTTTGCAAAAACTCCAGCTTTAGGTACCTGGAAAAAACCAGTTTCATCCTGCCACAGTTCCAGCTGGTGATACAAATGGCAAAGGGAACTCACATTCCCTTTCACAGACTTGATGCAGGCATTCCAGCCACTAAAGTAATTCTCTGAATAGTATCTACTATAATTCTGGTAGCTTTAAAACAAAATGTATCTATTTATTTCGAATAGCACTTTCCAATTGTGGACTGTGCACACAATTTCTGTTAAAATAAAGCTAGCATTTCAACAGACCAGTAATGAATTGCTTTGAGTGATGCTGAGCTTTCAGGGTTCTTATTTTCTGAGAATTTGAATTTCAAGTTCATTTAGAATTGTTTCACCACATGGTTTTTGATCATCACAATTATGCCTTTAAGAGCTATACTCAGACTTTTTTATTTCTGCTCATTTCCTTGACTAATTTTGCAACAAAAATATCAATGAGGAAACAAAATTCTTCCTGCCCCTACCAAGAACAGAGAAAGATATAACGTGTAATTTTTAATGTAAAATTTGGATTGCTTTTTAACAGCAGCTATTTTTACACTAAAAAAAAAAAAAAAANNNNAAAAAAAAAAAAAAGAAAAAAGATTGTTCCTGCATTTCACATGTGGAAAATGCATTTTTTAGAGAAAAATGGCTGTAGGTATTAAATAATTGCATTATTGAACAATACTGGTGCATGAATCATTTCTCACTGTAAATGCATTTGGTTTTGTAGTGGTGACATGAGAAACTAACTGGTCATATATTGGGTGAAAAAATACAGATTTAAATCTGCCTTAATGACTACAAGTTGTAAAGGAAAAGAGCTATGATAAAAAATATGAATTAGTAAAGCGATATCTAATAATATTCCCCCACTTCTGCAAAGCATATGAACTTTTAGTACCTCAACATGCTTCATCTCACGTATCTGTATTCATCCAAATTGTATCAGAAAAGAGCAAACAAAACCAGAGATGCATCTGTGAACATTTAAGTCAACCTCATCCTTATACAAGTCTCACTGTCAAAAACCACATAAATAACCACAGAATAATATTCTGTAACCTCAACCTTCGCCCTTAGCAAACAGCACTATACTAGATAGAAAAATGTGACAGATTAACTCTGTTATACAGATTAAGTAGCAAATTGAAAGCTCTTTACACAGCCTAATTAAATGTATTTCTCCAGTTTCTACTTAGAATTTCCACTATTTGTTTGCTTTTGCTTTTTTTTTTCTTTTCGGTTTTGCATAAATTAATCTTATTAATCGTATTCTTATTTCATGCACTTAACTCCCCCAAATAAACTAATATATATAATAGTTTATCTACCATGCATAAGGCAAAACACAGATTCCTGAAATGTGAAAGCAATTTGCTACTTGCTGCAAATGGAAATTCACCAGGACCAAAACTATTGCAAAGCACTACAAATATAATAGAAATAATCACATTTTATTAAAGAAATAGTATAATGGAATGATTCAGTCAATAAATCTGATCTCTCGGTATCAAGATATTGGAAACATTGTCTGGCCTTCGATAGCAGAAATTACAATAGATGGTGTCCCCTTTACTATTGTTTCATTAAAGTTTCCTTTTCTTACAAGTAAATCATAGAATGGTTTGAGTTGAAAGGGACCTTACAGATCAACTATTTCCAACCCCTTTGCTGGGGGCAGGGAACCTTCCACTCGACCAAGTTACTTAGAGCCCCATCCAGCCTAGCCTTGAACATCTCCAGGAATAGGGAGCCCACAACCTCTCTGGACAACTTGTTCCAGTGGCTTACCACTCCCACAGTAAAGAACTTCTTAATTTCTCATCTAAATTTATCCTCCTTTGTCTTAAGGCCATTCCCCCTTGTCCTATCAATGCACACTCTTGTAAAAACTCCCTCTCCAGAGAAAAATTACTTTTTAAAAATATATTTTAATACAGTAAATACCCATTTTATGTCATAATTTACTCCTAAAAGAATTCTCTTTTAGATAATTTTAATTTATGATTTTGATCCTATGAATTGTACTGATGGGGAGTAGAAAAACCCTCAAACCTACAGAATATGATCAAAAATTTTTCCAAAATGTTCAAGTGATTTTAAGTTTTCTCAAGATAGGCATCAAAATGCATCTGGCACTTAATTTTAGTAGCCTAATAAATATTTTAATCAATTGAAAATTCCAGGAACATGTCAGTATTTACACTGCAGATAGGTATCCAAATGATAGTTGGAAGCTTTGTTTTTTCCCTACTATTATTTGATTATTGGATTAGACTTAATGATAAATTATGTGATAAAATGAGATCATCTCCACACATGCAGAGAAGCTCAGACTACCAATGGCAGGATGAGGAGCTTAATATGCCCAAATGGCTGCCAAGCCCATCACATGGGCCACCAGACCATCAAAAGCTGGACTCTATGAGACCAGAGGAACACAGGAACGTAAGCACATAGGAGAACGCAAATCAAAGACTCACAAAGAACAAACACTCTCTCTGGGCCCCTACTTGGGCTGTCAACCCAATTGTTTTGGTGTGAAGCCCATCACAAGGAGTCAATGGAGCAGCTCTGAAGAATTCCTTTTGAATAGAGATAGGGAATAACTGCCCAGGAGTATCATACACATTATGGGGTGCAAGTGAAGACAATTCTAGAATTCCATGAGACTCAGTATGGGATGCTTAGAGAAAGAAGAAAAAGTGGAGAAGGAAGCATCAGGGTGGTTCGAGTAGGAATAAGTATCAGAAACTAGAGAGGGGAATGAAAGGGGATGGTCATGTGTAAACACATGACTGGTCAGGCTGCATGTCTGGCCATGTTCTGCCTCATATCAGCACAGTCTCCTCTTCTTATTAGACCCTAACTTTTTCCTGGTTGAGGGACTCAGTTTGTGTGCACATGTGTGTGGAAGTGATGTCATCAACTGGAGTGGGAACAGGGTTGGAGACCCACATGCCCATGTTGCCAGAAATCAAAGATATTGCAGAGGTGTAAATGAATGTGTCAGCGCATGCAAAGATCAAGCCAGACCAGTCAGGGAGCAGGTCAAATGGTTTGGTAACCAAGGTGTGGGGTAGTAGGTGTGTACATATATGCATGTCTCTAAGGGTGAGACAATGGGAGGAGCTGGGTATCAGAGACTCTAGGGAAGTCCCGGAGACCTGCTGGAAAAACCATGAAGTCTGGTGGTCTCTAGGAATGAGACCCATTTGTGCACATTTGTATAGACATGCATGCATTTGTGTGCCCACATATTTATGCACCTGTTTCTCTTCAGATTAAGGCACCCAGAAAGAGCAAGTATCTATCACCATGCTTTGTACAAGTCTGGCTGTTGTAGGGACCCACAAGGTGTGCACATACGTGTGCATGCCAATGTGTGCAAGGGGGTCTATACATGCTGCTGACACCTGGGCTGCAGGCCTCTGAGACCACGTGTCTAGATGACAGTAACTGGGAAAACTGGATCCAGGGGCAGCTGCTGGGCTTAGCTGCTGGAGGGAGACATATTGTACACATGCAAATATATTTCCAGTAAGAGGCCTCCATCCTGCTAAGACAGAGAAGAGAAAAAGACGAGATTGGATTTAGGGTCTCTAATACTTGTGTTTATATGCAACAGTAAATTGTGGAAACTTATAAATAACATACAGACTCAGCATGCTGCTGTAAGATGTGAAATATTTCACTTCATTGGTTTTCAAATCATTTATAACAAGTGAGTTTTGGATTTGCATCTGATTTGCAAGTCTTGGGGACTGCAGTCAAACAGTGCTCTTTACAGGCTTCAGCTGACAGACTTTAAACTGAATGTTACCGCTTGAATTTACCATGAGTTTTTTTCCCAGAAACAGGGCATCATAAAATAGCCTAACTCTTGTGTTTTTACCCTGTCTGGATGCCAAGCACTCATCAAGGCTACAATTTTGGTGTTGTTCCCCAACACAACTGGACAGGCTCATGAGTTGAGATAAGTATAGGGAGAGATCACTCATCGATTACAGTCATGGGCAACAGTCTTGATTTAGGGATATTAATTGAATTTCTTACCAATCAAAATCAGAACAGGATAATGGGAAGTAAAAGAAAAAATAAATCTTAAAAACACCTTCCTCTATAACCCTTCCCTCCTTCCCAAGCTCTATCTCCTCCTCCTAGTGACACAGGGAGATGGGAAATGGAGTTTACGATCAGTTCTTTCTGCCACTGCTCAGGGAGTTAACTATCGTGATGCGGGGTCCCTCCCATGGGAGAAAGTCCTCCACAAACTTCTCCAGCATGAGTCTTTCCCACAGGCTACATTTCTCCATGAACTATTGCAATGTGGGTCCCTTTCTACGGGGTGTAGTCCTTCAAGGATAGGGTGCTCCATTGTGGGTCCCCCACAAGGTCACACATCCCACCAGAAAACCTGCTTCAGCATGGGCTGTTCACTTCACAGACCTACAAGTCCCTGCAAGGACCCTCCTCCAGAGCGGTCTTCCTACAGTCTCACAGCCTCCTTCAGGCCTCCACCTGCTAGAGTGTGGGTCTCCTCACAGGCTGCAGATGGATCTCTGCACTCCCACGGACATCAGTGGTACATCCTGCTTCACAATGGTCCTTACTGCGGGCTGCAAAGAAAGCCTGTGCTCCGGTGCCTGTATCTCTGCTCCTCCCCCTCCTTCATCACTGACTTTCGTGTCTGCACAGTTGTTCCTCACACATATTCTCACTCCTCTCTGAGTGCAATTACGTGTGCAATAGCTTTTTTTGACTTTCTAAATCTGTTATCACAGAGATGCTACTACCTTCTTTGATTGGCCCAGCCTTGGCCAGCAGCAGGCCCATCTTGGAGGAGGCTGGCATTGGCTCTGTCAGACATGGAGGAAGTTCTAACAGCATCCCACAGATACCACCACTGTGTCCCTCCACCTCACCCCCAGCTATCAAAACCTGTCCAAACAAACCCAATACACCTAACCTAAACAGTCTTTAGTTTAGCAGTTATGAAATGTTTTGTCTGTCTTGTAGAAGTGACTAGTAATGTGTATATCATGTAAAATGGGTCCTCTATTTAATAGCAATGAGGATTTAAAAAACCCTTTTCTACTCAAGTTTCTAGAAACTAAAAGAGTCTCAGACAGTGAGCCAGACTGAACTGTATAGTAAGATGACAATTTAAGCAGTTGTATAACTTTGTAAATGTAGTAGGGAAGGATAAAGCCATATGAATTCATTGGACTTCTCTCTTCAAAGAAGTTTATGGGTTACACACTGGAGTTAGCTCATAAAGATATTTAAGTGAACCTGCCTTATGCATCTGGAAACAGGATTAAATGACCCCAGAATTTCCTAGCCCTCCACTCTAGCTGTCTTTGAGCAGTATGTCACCCCTCTCCTCATGAGACTAGACAAGGTGCATCAAGTTGTTGGAGGGCGACAGGACCAGGGTGCAGGCACAGAATAGCTGGCTGATGAACTGTGTTAATATTCCCACTTCGTTTTCACAAAATGTCACCAGGTACTTTGACAGCAATAAACTTCAAAATTCAAGCTTAATTAAATCTCATTTAACACAGATGCTGCAACAGAGTAACGCTGTCATTGTAACCTCTTCTGTCAAGGTGACTGCTGCCAGTCTTTCAAAATGCAGCATCTTATGTATTCCTTGCATATATAAATTATCTTTGAATATATAAATTGTATGCAGATTTTTTACATACTATGCAGTCAAGCAGCAGAAAGTCACTTTTATATAAATAGATTTCTTTTTCTATGCAATTCTTTTTCTCTGGACATGAATTTTATTAGGAGAAAACAGGTTCAAAAAAGTCCTTAAAGAATTTTACTAAGCAGCATTTAATAATACTGATCTTTTATTTGGATTCAGATTAATATATTGTTACACTGCTTTTCATTGTCTCAAGTGGTTTAAGTGCTTTTATATGTATATATGGACACTTTTTCAGACCACTTCCAGCACCTGAAGTTCACATTTCACATATATTTCCTAGATCTGTTGAAAGGACAGAGACAGATGCTTTTTTTACCCTCTAGGATATTCAAATGAATAGTTGAAAACATCAGAAATAGGGCAGGTCTAAATGCCTCACACATTTATCTCTAGAGCTACAACAGACAACACAACATTTCTGTGTATAACAGTGTCAGCAGTTATCCATCTTCTACAAACTTCTTTCCTATAAGCAACTAATTCCAATTTTTACATGTGAATTCCCAGAAATATTTTTGCCGTTGTTTTGGTTTGTTTTTTTTGGTTGGTTTGAGTTTTTTGATTTTTGGTTTTGTTTGTTTGTTTGTTATGAATTTGCATTAGATAGGGTGGACACCTGATACATGAAGCTCAAGATTTGGCATAATATATCTATCCGTAATTAGTGATGGAGTTTCCTGATTGGCAGTAGTAGATCAACACTAAATGCATTTTGAAAGTCTTATTTCAAAATCATGGACTCACAGTGGACGTATCAGTAAGCGTGGTCCTCTGTCCATGTATCTTCATTTACTACAAGCATGTGCCTCACTTCCCCTGTCTTCTTGCCCATGATATTCTTATTTTTCTCCTTTTCGTCTGTGGCATCTCATTTAATTTTCTTTCCTCCCACTCCTACTTTTCCTTTTTGGCTACACAACTTAAAAGAGAAGTCCTATCCATGTCAAAGCCCCAGCAAGTATGTCTGCCTTGGCACACCTACAGGGGTGCAGTGGTTTAACCCAGACTGGATGTCAGGGGCCCACCACAGCCACTCTCTCACTCCCCCTTGCCCAGCTATAGAGGAGAGAGAATATAACAAGAGGTTTCATTAGTCGAGATAAGGACTATAACAGATTCTTTGCTAATCACCATCACAGGCAAAACAAGACGCCATGTGGGAATAATAGTTAAATTTATTACTAACAAGATCAGAGCTTAAGAGTGAGAGATGATAAGAGACATCTTTTACCCCCACCCCCTCCTTTTTACATCCAACCTCCTCTCCCACAGTGGTCCAAGGAAAAGGCGAGGTGGAGGATGGGGTTGTTATGGTCAGCTGCTGTTTTCAGCTGCTGCTTGGGCAGAAGAGTCCTTCCAACCGCATTCTATGGAGTCCCATCCCACGGGAGACAGCTCTTCATGAACTGTTCCAGCATGGGTCTCTCCCACAGGACACAGTTCCTCTCACAAACTGCTCCAGTGAGAGTCCATTCTATGGGCAGCAGCCCTTCAGACACTGCTGCCGCATGGCTCACATTCCACAGGGTGCAGTCCTTCAGGCTCAGGCTGCTCCAGCGTGGGCCCCACAGGCCACAAGTCATAGCAGGAGAATCCTGCTCCAGCATGGGCCTCCCAAGGGCTACAGCCTTCCCTCGACATCCACCTGCTCCAGCTTGGGCCTCCCAAGGGCTACAGGTGGATCTCTGCACTCCTGTGGTCCTCCATGGGCTGCAGGGGGATAGCTGCTTCACCATGGTCTTCACCATGGGCTGCAGCTGGATCTCAGCTCTGGCATCAGGAGAATCTCCTCCCCCTCCTTCTGCACTGACCTGGGTGTCTGCAATGTTTTTCACAGGCTCTCACCCTGCTCCTCTCCAGCAGCCATCTTCATCCAACCTAACGTTTTTTTTCTTCCTTCTTAAATATGTCGTCACAGAGGCGTTTCTTCAAGTGCTGATTGACCTGGCCTTGGTCAGCAGGGGGCCCAGACTGAAGCTGGCTGGCATTGGCTCTGCTGGACATGGGGGAAACTTCCAGCAGCTTCTCAAAGAGGCCTTCCTCTCAGCCCCACCACTGCTACCAAAACCTGGCCACAGAGAATCCAATGCAAGGGTGAGGCCACTTGGCTGCACTTCCTCCAGGGCTGCACCCTGCCATCCTTCCCTCATTGTGGGCAGAAGCACAGACTCTCCTCCTACTACAGAATTTCATAGGACTTGCTAGAATTCCCTCACTGGCTGTAGGCTTCTATTGCCTGACAAATTTAAGATGAACTGGTCAATAGATTAAAAAGCTATCAGAGATAACTGACAGACACAGACACTGTGACTATCAGAAAGGCAGTAAATCTTTTAAAATTATGCTGAAACAGAATTTCCTTATATATACACACACAACACAATTCTGTTAAACTGGATTTCTATTACTCACAGTAATGGCTATATTGATTATTTATTTGCTTTTTTTTGACAACTTGTACTTTTAAATATCCACACCCCACAAAGATCATTCACTTCTGACAGGATTTTTCTTCCAGAGTGTATGTATCACTGATTATAGTCTAGGTCATGTATAGTCAGAGTTCCACTACACACTCTAATTAATGCTATGTCGACCAATTACTAAATTAATTCCAGGGTTATAAAGCTATCATTAAAGTCAGAGAATGATTCAGGGAATTAAAAGACACTGGGTAGTTAACATTTCAGACAAAACTGCTTTGGATCTTTTTTCCCAATGTCAAGAGTATCCTAAATTTTCTTAAATCTACTTTAACAAATTTAGTGGTGTCAGAAATAATGGTCCTCCTCTGGCTTCAGGGTTTGGACTAAACAATCACAAAAAATATATTAATTGTTTTTATACTGGTTTAGTCTGTCTACTGTGCTCCAGCTACCTTTTCTTTTTGTTCAAACACAGTAGAATTATAGGTAATTTCCTTGACTGACAATGCATCTTCAAAATACTTACATCAGCATATTAAAATGTGTAACAAAAACATAGAAACATTAACCTTGTTCCTTTACAAAGTTTATATATTTTGACATTTCCTGTTCTAGTTTTTAAACTAACTTCTCACAAAATGAACAGATTTACAGGTAGAAAACAACCATAAGATGCAGTCACCAAAGCAGTACAGAAAACAATAAAAAACCAATCTAGTTAGCATAAATTTTAATTTGAAAAATAATGTAAAGGCAATATTAAAATCTAGACAAAGGAATAAAATAGAATAAATTAGTTATACATAAAATAGTCTCCATTTGAGACTAAATTATGCTAACATATTTATTTTTTCCTGCTTGGAAGTCCATCAAGTACTTCTTTAACTTCTTTTTACCATACTATGATTGACATAGGGATGACTCAGCTGCAGTAACATTATTTTAGCTATTAAAATTAATCTCCCCAACTTGCATCTCTTTTATTTATAAAGATAAATTACCATATTGTAAGAGTTGCTTACAATACAATCAGAACAAATCTCCAAACTGCCTGTCCCAAAGCACAATTTTAAGCCTTTTCTTCAAACATCAACCTTTTTTCTAGTCTCTAGTCTGTTTTTAAAGCCTGTTACAATAATCTTAATGATAAAATAATTTTTATCTCATAATAATCTTTTTTTTTTTTTTTTTGTCTTGGAGATGAGTTCATTGTAATTACCAAAACTTAACAGTACTGTAACAGTTTTCCAAAGAATATTACCTAACATCACTTGGCTCAAAGAAGTTATATGTAATGAATGGGATCAAAAAACATACAAAATTTCCATTTTGTGAGTGAAGAGTATATATATATAAACTCAGCTTTTTTAATGCATTATGTGTAACCAATTTGTGATTACCTGGACTACTATTGATGCAGGAGATTTCAACACCAATACATAATACCTTCAAAAATTTAAAGCCATTTAATATTTTTAATTTGCTGAAACTTCTTTTGTCAAAGCCTAGAACCATAAAATCTTAGCACTCGTGAACTGGCTTATAGCAAAGCAGAGTCATTAATCAACTGTAGCAGGAGAAAGCAGAATAAAAGTAATGGACAGAGTCATCGCTTTGGCTTGTGCTGAGACAGACAGCACAAGCTACAAGAAACACAGAAGTCAGGAAAGATCATGACACCTAATCATTAACTCTTTTCTACTTTTGTGTTTAATGCCACAAGACAGAGACAAATAATATCCTCTGAAGAAAAGTCTGGTATTTAAAAAGCTGTTCATATATTACATGAAAGGGAACATCACTTGAGAACATTTTTTCCCTTTCAGCCTTCCTGCCTTAAACCCTGGTCTTCCTAACTCCTGCAAAACAATGGATCAAAGCATCTGAGGGTAACTGATAAAATATCCTAAAACAGCAGCTTCTAGGTTTAGGTTTGGTAAAATTATATAAATACAATTCTAAAAGAAGTAGTGAAAGGTTAAGGAGCTACAACTTTGAAAGCATTACTGACACTTCTACATCTGTGCAGTGCCCAGTAGCAGAAATTTTCCTGCTATATTGGCATATGGTACTAGAAGGAAAGGCAGCAACAAGATAGCTCTTTGCTTCCTCTGGTTTAGGAAGAGTATCACGATGAGTTAATTCACAGTCCATGCAGGGGTTCACACATTTTTGAGTCTGAAACAAGAAATCCAACCAGCTGACATAGCTGCATCTGGTCCTTTCCTACATGACAAGAAAGTCAGTAGAGCTGACTTGAGCTGGCTTGTACCAGCTCAGCTTTCCATCTTAGATAATCCCAGAGGTCTTTAGTCTGAAGGAAGAGAAGCATAGCCAAAAGGACAACTCTTCCTACTGTAAGGCTGGTGGGATAGTCCTTATCACAAGACATGTGGCTTGAGAGGAGGCTTAGAAACACAACTTATATTAGACATGAGCATTTAGGCTACCAGCATCAGGTAAGAGGGGAACTATACCTAAATGATGAGTGCAAGACATTGTCTTATAGGAAGCCTAGCTTTTTGTTATCAACACCTCTCCATGGATCAGCAGCCAACCAGCCATGTTGGGTACACAGGAGCAAGGTGCGAAGGAGGAAGCACAGTTCAACCCATGATGCCTTTTACAGACGTAAGCTGTTCACCATTATACCCAGGAACTTTTGCACAGCCTAGTAATTCAACTGCAGAACTACGTAAAATTTCCTAAATTCCTCAGATCAGAAAGCAAACACTACACTCTAGTACACATAGATTTCATGCCCTGCAAGGCCACAGATACATAACATAGTAAGCACACAGAAAGACAGCTCAAATTATGCTTTTAAAATTTTTAGAAGTATTTTAAAATCTTCTATTTTTAATAATGACATGACTAGTATCAAGTAATGAGCAAGAAATGTAGAGAGAAGTAAAATCATCAATTCTCCTATTTAAAATATTGCACTTAAGGGGATTTTTAATCTGTTTTACCCAAGGAAAAAGGACATAGGACTCGTCATCATGACATAAGAGCTAGAGACAGAGGGAAAGCTTACGTGCCTACATATATACACATATATATACAGATAGCACATTGTTCAAAAGAATCATTGATCATTTGCTTGATGACTTTGACATATTACAGGACAATGATATGGTGTGCCATATCCAAATGACGGGTTTCTGTCTGTTGTATAATCATATGGAGGCATAGATTAAGCAGCCACGACATTGTGCTGTCACACGCAGAGAGCAGCGCTACTGTATTGCTCAGCCATATTAGCATATTAGCTCATCCTCAGAAAAATTAGAGTTATGTAACATTGAAAACATTGACAGAGGCTACTGAACCAATATACACAACCTGTACTACACTCTGCCAAGAGGAAAGAGGGAATACAGTCATACTGAAGTATTTGAGAAAAAGATTATAAGGGAAAGCAAAGCTAGATTTAGCAGTCCCTCTTTAGGGACTCAGTACTTTTGCTTCACTATATGCTCTCCTACAGAGGATTCTTTTCCTCAGAGCTTCCTTAGCCTTAAAAAAATCAGCTGTCACAGCTGGCAAAATATTTAATCTTTTAGGTACTAGCACAGATGTACTGTCTATAGTTATGAAATTGCCTGTCTCCTCATCTTGCAAATTCAGCAAAAGAATTAGATACCTTGTGTAATTCAGGTATATGCAATGCCAACTAGCACAATGATACACATCTGATTTTTTTATATGCAACAAATGAGAAAGGAGCTTAAAAAATACCACAGGTATTCTCAAATTTAAAAATACAAATGCCGATAAATGTGTGTTACTGTGCACATGTAACAGTCCAGTTAGGAAACCTGACAGACAATAAATACTTTTTGTATCCGTTATTCAAGGTCCAATTATTCAGCACTATTGCCGATGCATAAAAATGCCAATACCACTACTACAACCAACAAAGATGTGTGAATATTGTGACAACTATGGATTTGCATTGCCAGCACAAACATGTTTTTTGTATTGTTTTACCACCAAGAAGCAGAAGAACAGAGCTGACTACAGTCACACAAACTATGTGATACTGTTCAAATGTTATAGCTCTGTAGTATAGCCACAACATAACCAAATACTTGGAACTACTAGTTATGTTATGCATATATTTAAAAACATTCATATCCTAAACCTATTGCGGTAGAGACCAAGTCTTTTTTAACTTACTGAAGAACTGATGGGCTAGGTTCTATAGTCAAGTCAGAGATTTTTGATGAAAGATTATCTTTTGGATCCTTTTAATTGAAGCTAGTACCAAGAAATATCAAAAAGTACTTATTACAAAAAAAGTGTAATAAATGAATGATGAAGGTTGTCATCCATAGTAATACGCTCACAAATGTGACAGTCCTTGACTTTAATATATTCTATTTATACTAATACACCATAGCTATATTAAGCATCTAACTTTAGTATGTGGAGACAGGCTTTGGATAGGCTTTATAATATTGGATTTGTGAGTTGAAGTGATGTAATTAATGGTGTTCTTCTGTTATTATAATTCTGACTATGGATTATGGGCCAGGGTCATGGTACAAATACCAGCATCAACAAGCTTTTTGTCCCACTTAAAATATACAAATAGCTACTCTATCACAGTATCTTCCAACATTCTGTAATCATCTATTAGATACTTCATGACAACTATAAAAAAAAAAAAAAAGTTTACCCGCTGGTTTACATACAGCAGAAAATGACTTATCAAATCTACTTTGTACCACAAGTTTAACAGAAATAAAGGAAACTAAAGTGATGCTTTCAAACTAATATTCATTGGCAGTTTTGAACAAAAATCCATGTATATTTCTAGAAAACCATTGACAG
Organism: Serilophus lunatus; assembly: GCA_013399895.1. Lineage (NCBI taxonomy): Eukaryota > Metazoa > Chordata > Aves > Passeriformes > Eurylaimidae > Serilophus > Serilophus lunatus. Next base: position 70,346 of record VXBA01011247.1, on the reverse strand, counting down.
AAAAAAGGATGGTATACTCAGTTAATAAAGAGCCCAAAACAAAAAGAACACTCTTCTCTGCATAACATTAAAAAAATATTAGTGTATTGGATGAACACTGATAGCATGATTTTGAAGACTGGCATTTATTTGTAGCTTGATTTCTGTCAAGCCTGCAGACAAGAGTGATACAACTTACTCTGAAACATTTTCCTCACAAATATCTGAAAAATTCCACCCACTCTAAAGCAATCTTTTTAAATGGTAAGATATGGCAGAATTTGTTTTCATCATGTTTATAACCATGGTAAATGACTGATGACAAAATTTTATTCTTGAGCTGTGTATTTCACAGCAATTTCACAAGGCTGTCGGGAAGCATGGAAGTACAAACTGAAAATGTCACAGAAAGTAAATTTTGCTTTAGAAATGAAACATGTGGCATTTAATTTTACCTACCACACATCTTGAAAAAAGCATATGAATACTTTGGTCTATGTGCAAATTATAACACTAGCATAAAGACGCTATAATTAGTAGGATTTATATACTTGTGCATATTATCACTATCTGTAGATGGATAAACCAGGTGTGGTTACCACCATGCAGAGTAGCAGAATTTCTTTTCTACATTAAGATTAATCTTTATTCTGATTAATATGCAGGGACAGGAATATTTTAATTCTGATTACAAAAAGATTAATTATTTTCTATTTATTTGTGTTCCTTACAGCAGCCATCAGTTGGCCCCATGTTTACTGCTACTCAATTACTTCGTAAACAGGAAATTGAATACATTTGTATCAATTAATATTGTGAGTATTCTCACTGTTGTACTTCATGTGGTAATGCTTTTGGCCCTGCATAGTTATTAGCAGTCTGACAATAATTACATAACTTAATTTGACTTCTTCACTGTTCATTTAACTCCTTTATTTTCTCTTTTTGCAGATGATAGAATTCCATGTCTTGAACTATGACCTTCATAGTTCAGTGTGTAATATTGCCTATATAAGCAATTAAGTATGCTGAATAACTTCTCTTTAATTTTATTGATCATATAGTTTCCCACATCAGACATGAACTATATTGATTAATATATAAGTTAAGGGAACAAGTGACTTTCAAATAGACAAACAAAAATTTAATACTTTTTGCCCAATAGTTTTTTTCAATTCACATAGTATTTAAAAAAAAATTTCTTTACCTTAAGCGCAAAAAGTAAGTGACAATACCACAGTGTCCTCAAGTCCAAAATATATGAAATAATCTAATACTACACAGTATCTCAAGTCATACAATGCAGACATTTTTGGATTTCAATTCATACATATAAAAATTATTTTAAAACTTTTGCCGTGTAAACATAGCAAGAATATGTTACTCTGGTAGTTGAATACTAGAGAAAGAAAATATCTTGCCAATTCACTTAATATTTACACTTCTGATTAAGCAGAACACTAGCAAAGACAGAGGTAGTGCTGGTTAGAGTATTGTAGCATGACTCATAGACTCCCACAGGGGTAGGTAGCAAAACTGCATGTAGTCTTCTCAATCATTTTCGTCAGCTCTCAGTGGCATTTGACCAGAATTAAGCCCACACAATAACAATCACCACAAGACAGATTTTGATGAAGGAACACGCAGGAAAAACATGTGCAGCATAGGATCATCAGTTGAAAACATATAGAGGTGAAGATTAAAGAGGAGACACTAGCTATACAAAAACTAAATTTGTTAAGTGACAGAAATATGAGTATGAGCACCTGGTATAGCGCTGAGATGGTATTTCTAGTTGTAATGCCATCATTAGACGTGGGGAAACTTTCAAAAGTAGAATTTGGCTATATTTGAACTATTGTCAGCTGTGTTTTGGAGTCACGTAAAACTACCTTATGTACTTTACAAATACAATCCCTGAAGCAGTCAAGTGGTGTTTTTTTTTTCCTTTTAATTTAATTAGCTACCATAAGGACTATGAACGGCACTTGACCCCTTAGGTTAAAAACTAAATTTTAGAGTTCAATAAAATTGTACTTTGCTAAGATGATCCAGCACAACTGCCAATAGCAATAATCCCTCATAAAGAAAAATGTAAGTTTACAAAAAAAATTTCCAACTGTCTTGTTGGAAAACCACAACAACAACAACAAAAAGCAACAAACCCAAACCAAGCAACAAACTACAACATTAAAAAGCCTCTCAGAATCAAATCCTTGAATAGTTTCTAGAGTCTTAACACCTAGAAAGTATCTGGACTAACTTTGTTTCAATAACAATATTTCTAAACTAGTTCCATGATTTTGACTATAAGCTTCCCCTGCCACCCCTTGAGCATGAACATCACCACTATACTCTACATTTAGGTGTTCTGCTGCATTCCAGATCAGTGCTGCTAAGTACTGATTATGCCTTTAGAGAAGTTACAAAGTATTTCAGGATTGTTTTACATGAGCTACAAGCAGAAGTGCAGAGAAGAGAATCCTATACAATGACTAGAGTTCTTTTATATAAGAGCATGATTACACAGAGAAATTTGACCATTTATTTTGTGTTTTATTCTAAGTTCCTCTTGTAATTTCTATAATATTTCTCTTATATTTGCCTCTGTACAACAGGTTAACATAGGCATATGCTGAAGGAAACCGAGCCTTAAATGTAAGACGTGACAGAGTAAGACAGAAGAATGCAAGAAGATATTAAGGCTAAAAATATACAAAATAGAAGGCTGTACATGGTCAGTAAAACAGAGATAAAAATCAATATTGCTTCTTTTTTCTTCCATTCCCTTGAAAACTAATTTCAGGTCATCTACACTGAAAATTTTATACAAACTACTGTAAAATTAGAGCAGGATTTCAAAGTTAGGCCTCTATAAAAGGCAAAGTATTAGAATAGATCCTGTGGAGTTAAAAGTCTTATTCACTCCAGTTCTGACAAAATCATCTCATTTAGCCCAAAACCAATAAAAGGCAGACATTAAAGATTCAAGGTAAATTACCAAAATCTATCGTTAATGAGATTTGTCTCTTTCAGAAGTCCAAGGAGACAAGATTTATCACTTAAACATAGTTATGTAAAAATCAGTTGGCTCCCTGATAGAGAATAGCAATTCTCCATGCAATTTTTGCACCACCTAATATTTTATAATTACTGATGGGAAGACAGCAAGAACATTCAGAAAGTCAAAAGAATTCAATGCAGGGGTTTGTGAGCTGAAATTATAAACAAAATGAAAACAGTTTTACAAGTGGATTTAATAAGTGTCCTTTCAGTTATTACTAAAATTCACAAACAGAATATTTGGCTCAACATCCACTAGTGAACTGCAATTCAGATTCAACTGTTTCTATGCACATAAAATTTTATTCTTTAGCAAAAATTGCTAGAATAATATACTGTCCTGTTAATTTCAAAGAGAATCTCTTATAAATTCATCATTATAATTGCTTTGTTGTTTTATGCCAAAGACGTTTCAGAGATAAATTCAAATGACATGATGTCTCTTGGCTGAGTTGATAAGACTAGAGACCCAAAACTATTTCTGCCTTTGTCTGAGTTTCTTTTATGATAACACATGAATTGTGTTACAAGTACTAACCTGAAAGGGGACAAGCAGCCCGAAATGTAGGATAAATTGCCTTCCTGTTGAATATAACTCTTATGGAAAAGGTCTTTAAATACCACTTTTTTTTTACATATTCTACAGAATATTACCAAGGAATACTGTTTTTATTCTGTAGAAGAGCAACTAAAAATTGTCAGGAATAATCTAATTTTTTGTTAGATTCTTAATGCTAAGAACTTAAATTTACCTCCGATTAAATCTTAGAGGACTCTTCCATGAGCTTGAAGCTATTTGAAATAAATAACTATTTCCAAGTATGAATATAACTTCAAAAGCAGATGTATCATATCCCTAAAAGATATAATTCAACACAAGTAGTTAGATACTGAGTGCTTTTTTTTCCCCCTTAAAGAAAGAACAAAAAGCTCTAGATATATTTTGAGTGTATTTAATATCTGTGGAACAAAGAAGTCTGAATCATATTTTTTGATCGTGATGAAAAAAAGTCATAGATTCAGTTGATGCAAGCCAGTATAATTTTTTTCCTTGGTAAAGAGTTGTGAAAGTCAATGCAGAGATTAGCCAGAACACCCATGCATCAGGCAGCAAATTAATCAGAGAATTTACTGTGTTGTAATTTAGAACATCATGACTCTTCCTACTTTCACCTGAAATACTGTACACAGGTGAGTTCAAAAGAAACAATTTTAACCTTGATGGCAAACTTTATATTCCCAAGAGACTAGCAAGGAAGTACATTTATATTTCACTCTGAGTCAACAGCCATGATCTGGCAGCAAAGAATACCAGCAGCATCATGGTCTATGTTAACAGCAGCACAGCTCCTGAGGTAGGATTAGTCCCACTTTTTCAGTACTAGTGAGACACATTTAGAATACTGTGTCCAGTGTTGGACTCTCGTTTTAAAGTAGGTGTTGAGCAGCTTAGTCAAGTTCAGCGAGGGGAGGCTAAGCCATGCTCTTGCAGTTTGCGAACGAGCTTTTTGCAGAGATAGACAGCTGGAAGATGAGACACAATAAACATGAACAGAAACAAAACAGATTGCAATTTGACATAGGCGGGAAGGGACTGAGAGGAGGGGGGTGAGGGGAAATCACTGTGAGGATAATTAGGCTGTGGAACAAGTCCTCCAAAGAGATTATGTAGTTTCCATCCTTGAACATTTTTAAGACCTAGTCTCAATTCTGTATTGATCATGCTTTGAGGAATAAGTTGGACTAGCGGTCCTCCTGAGACCCCTTTGAACCCAAATTACTCTATAATTGTAATGCAGAAATATACACATGTATTTTGGCAAAAATAGTGCCTTTTATTTTGGTGATTATCTAAAACTAATCTGAGCATTCATTGTAGCAGACAACAATCTCCTGTTACAAATTGCCTCTATTCAAGAATTAGGGAAAGTGAAAGAAAAACTTCAGGACAAACAGCACATCTGAACAGAATCTCAACCAGTGCTGCTAAATACAGAGGGATTTTGTTGATTTCTTGGTTTAGCAGTTTTCTTTAGACCTATGTACATGCACACACATATCTGCAGTGCTTTGACCTGGCTGAATGTCAGGTACCCACTTTGTCTCTGCCAGACATGGGGGAGCCCATACCACTTTCTGTATGGAGTTAGCTCTTGTGCATATATTAGTAGTAGTAAGAATGAGATCACTTAAGTTATAATTTCAAACGGGCATCCTTATCAACCATGAGGATGGGAACCTCTCAGCAGGCAAACAAAGTTCGGCATCCAGTTTGTGAGGCACTCAGTTACGTGCTACAAATCTCTAAAAATAAATAAAACTATCCCAGAAGTTAACTGGGGGAAGAGTCATAAGAAGATCTATAAGAAGGATACCGAGTAAGTAAATCTGTTTAATCATGCATGCTTCAGTGATAAGACAGTTACCATTACTACTGAATAAATGCTGTCATGCTTCACTGGTAAGAGAGTTACCATTACTATTGAATAAAAGACATCAACATAATATTGTTCCATTTTACAGTGCAAGATTTTTTTGCAGTATGAGAAATCAATGCTAAATTTATTTATGCCTACCAACAGAAACCCCAAATCCAATTTCTCCATTTTCCATTATGAGGGCTGAAATTTAGAAGAATTTACCTTATTCTTATTTACAGTCAAAATATTAGGAGCAAGTCATATGTCACAAAGATAGCTGACAGTAAGTCTCCCTAAAGCTGTAGCTACCACCTCATCCTGACACTAACTAGACAGAGATGTCATAAGATGCCAGAAACTAAACAACAAAATAGATTTGTGAGAAGCAGCACTGATTTGTTACGAAGTCAAAGTCACCCATCCAGCGTCACTAGTGACTACAGAACACAAAAACCCCCCAAACAAATAATATTTGAAAGGAAAAATAAAAAAAATCATATCTTAGTTGCATCAGGCAGAAAGTAAGTGCAAGAGAATTAGTACTTTCTTTAAAAAGATGCATTCTCTTTTTTAGCCTAAGGCTCAGCTTTTTACCCATCATCATTTTTGTTTTGTGTTTTTCTGTGTATGCTTCCTCAAATTTTTGTGCTCATAATTCTCACTGATTTCCGTGGAACACCCCCTTCACCTCCCATAGTTTATCAAACACCTTTGGAATAAGTTCTTCATTATGATATGCCTACTTCTTTCCCTTTGACAAACAGGAGCTTTTTCTTAGTTGCATACAATTGTTATTCAAAGTATCATTTCATCTTGGAAACTTTGGGTTGTTTTCTTAGTTCACTATTACAGATATGTTTATTGAAACCCAGGTAAAATTTTGGGCTCCTACCAGTTTATCAATTTCCATTTTACAGGTAGGATTGTTTCAGAGTTTGTCACACTTGGGTTTCATTTGCCATTCATTATATTTACAGATCATAGACTGTTGCATGGAAATACAAAGAAATTGAGATAAAAAAAAATTCTACATTTTTGAAGGAAACTTTTGATTTCAGATTTAGTATACTGCTTTAAGAAAACGGATTTATCATCAACAAAACAGAAAACTGATTTTTACATTATCTGTTTTTAAAATAAGCATTATAAGAACTTAAGCATTTTAAGCAATTATAAGAACAAACCACTTAAAAAACCATAGTTTGCAGCAGCTCTTCCAACTGGTTTCTTGGAACAACTCATTAACTAAGTAATGGTTCCCAGGAGTTTGATGTCAATTCTCTGGAGTATTCAGCTGTTTTTAAAAAAGTATCATAACTGCAATACAGACAGAACGTGACTACATCATTATAATGCGCTAACACATTAGTGATGCAATTTGAAAATCAACATTACAAACAGATTTATGAAATGAATGTGAACAAAAATTTCTACTAATGCTTCACTTAATAAAAAATTCCAGCAGCCCATTATTAGATTTACTAGCTCATCATAGTACCATTGGACAAATAGTAACTTAGGAACTGGACAGTCAGTAGTATCAATGGACTTCCCAAAATCTAGGTTTTTACTGAGAATTATGGAACATATTAGTGGAAAGCTATGCAAGAAACAGGAAACTGCTTAAGTCTCCAGTAAGGCTGAGACCACTAAAGTTAAAATCACTGTATTTTTGTTGAAGAGCTCATAGGATAAAAATTGCTGCATGAACAGCAGTAGAAAGGTTTTCCAGGTTTAGCCCAGTATCTTAAGGAAAATTGCATTTCACATCATCTACAACATCAAAATGTATTAATGGTGTTGAATGAACTGTTCACAAGAAAACTTCATTTTAATTACTTTTGTATTATTTTAATATGCTTGCCTGGTTTCTAAATCCAAATCAAGGCTGTAAGACCTTGCATGTGTATGTACTTTGTGCCATTTTAACACCAACCTTCTCAGCAGGTGAGCTTTCAGTGCTTACCAATTGACGTGGTAACCTGATTAGATTACCTTTTTTCCAAATAATATTAAAAAAATTAAATTATTACTAACATAGTTTAATTCAGAAAGATTTTCTGCTGCTGGGAAAGGCATTAAAGAACAAGGCAAAAAGGTCTTTTGTCTTTCACAACATGTATGTATCCACATATCATCCACTAATTGACTCTCCTGATAACTTTGCTAATAATGTAGCACAGTTACAGTCTTCGTTGTACATTCAATACAATAACTTTAAAAGTCTCCAGTAACTATCTCCTCATACATAACGCATCCGTAAATCTAATAATGGTCAGAGAGGTGAAGAACATCTCTTATGAGATCCTAACTGAGAGAGTTAGGGTTGCTCAGCCTGGAGAAGGGAAGGCTCTGGGGAGAGGGCTTATATGTCAGCTTGAAAGAGACTTTTTACCAAGTTCTGTAGTAAACAGGACATGAGGTAACAGTTTTAAACTGAAAGATGGTAAAATTAGATTGGCTATAAAGAAGAAAATTTTGTTGGTTTGTTGGGACTTTTTTGGAATTTTATTGGATTTTGCTTATTTGTTTTGTTTTACACAAGGAGGGTGGTGAGACACTAGAACACATTGACCAGAGAACTTGTGGTTGCCCCATCCCTCTAAGAGTTCAAGGCTGATTTATGCAGGACTTTGAAGGACCTGTTCTAGTGAAATTTTATTTCCCTGCCCATGTTGCAGAGGTTTGAACTAGATGATCTTCAAGGCCCATTCAAATTCAAACCATTCCATGATTCTAGTTAAACTTTATGTTCATTCAGCTTTATTTTGTTTAGTTTTACCCGACCTTCTTCAGTTAATGTCGATGGTATTTTTATTCTACATCTAGAGAACGAGACTACTACAGTAGTAATACAAAATTCATAGTAGGTAATCCCATAATGCAGAAAGATAAAAAAATAATATAAAAGGAAGCGTTATGCATGTCCTAGATGGCCTAAGCCATTATGACATGTGACAGATGATGGTTAAGGGAAAAAAACAATCTTGTCCTAAATATGAGTATCATTTGCCACTCATCAACATATATGATAGCATGACCATCTGTATCTTATCACACCATAGAAATTTTCCTTTGGTGAAAAATGAATAGGGAAACAGAAAGCCTGTTTTAATTCATGTTAAAGAATAAAAACTTTTTAAAACAAAATGCATCAATAGTGATGGCAGGGAGAATCTTATCTGTACAATTACATCTATGAAAAGCTGAACAAGTCATAAGGGATGACCTTGTCCAATTCAGTACATTTCCTATCGCTGAAGCAGATTTATTCATCATGCATACTACAATTTTGCTAACCTTAATACAAGAGGGTTTTTTTCCATGGAATCTGCCTTGTAAGACTGCTTCACATCAAACACAGCATCACTTTGCCAGTATTTTTGTTTACCTCAGAGAAGGCAGGAATATTTGTTTCTCTAGCGCTCATTGTAAGTAGCAAACAGTGCCACGACTGCAGCTGTCCCTCCTTGTCAGAGCATAGCTTATTTTCTGAAAGCAAGTGCTAGTGCAGGAAACATAAGTCATGCTGAGTTACAAGCCACTGGGTGAATTAAATACAGAGGAGGAAAAAAAGGTAACGGACAGAACTGTTTCAACATTTAAGACAAAGAATGTTAAACCCCCATTTTTACAAGATAAAAACTCATAACAAAGGGAGGGTATGAGATTTAGAGAGCTATATACAGGGTACTCTCTCAGCAGCAAAAGAATCATCTCTTGAGAATATTTATTTTGTTATAACCTCCACACAAGAATCAAAGCAGAAAGCTACATAAATCACATACATATTTTTATAAACTACCATAAGAGCTTGTAATAACATTTTTACTACACACTTTCCCGTGCGGTTATCTTTGAAGTGTGTTATCACTAATTATTGGAATTTGTGCATAGTTAATCCAAGATTTCAACAGAAAAAGCATATGTATGCTGCAACTAGCTGCTTGAATGTCCAAAATCAACTCATCTCATCTCAGAATTGAATGAACAGGGAGCTTGACAATAATGTCTTTTGAGATCTGTTCAAGACTTCTCCATCTACCATGCTTTCACTTTATTTTCATTACAGATATTATATCATTAAAGAAGTTTCTGAAAATATTTCCAAAGTATCTAATGAGATGAGAATAAAAAAAAAAAAAAGGCATTTTAAAGGGGTATAATACTAAGTTGCAGAAAGTATGTTTTGATTCAAACAGCTTTCAGAAAATTCTAAACCATTTAAATATTGTTATCATTTGTTCTGTAAAACTAAGTGCTATAAGAATTTTACAACTTCCAACTTTTATAAACCCACTAGTGTCTGCAATATATTCAGAAGTCACTATTTCAGACTTTCTAGCTGATGTTCTCAAATAATGAATTTATTGTTACTTATTTAATATTTGGAAGACAGCAGAACTCCCTTCTTGTAAGCAGAGGTTCTGAAAACACTTCACCCGCACATGAAATTGCTAATAGCAGCTGCATCTGTAGCCATTGGTACATCTATTATATTGAATAGATAGCAAACTTTGCCAGATCTCCTTTTAGAAGAGTAATCTATGCAAATCTAGAAATGTTTCCTGTTGAGTGGACTGGTTCTCTAGAAATTTAAAAGTCGCTTTTTAACCCAACATTGAAATATACTCTGGTGAAGCTAAACTTGAGTAATTAGACCTAACTTCAAAAGACAATCTGACAACATTTTGGAAAGAAGACAGTAGCAATTTCTTCAACCACGCAGTTGAAGAAAAATAACTGCCATATACTGTATGGGTAGTCACAGATCGCCTGTTTATGAGACAAAATGCTAACAAGAAAACCTATAAAGGTGCTGGAATAATGCCTCATTTTCAGTCAGTTAAGCCAGAATGAGACACATTTACATAAAAATCCTTTGATCAGAACATTGAGCTCTTTGCTCATATTCTCATTCTGTATATCCTATTACTACTTCTCATCCCCGTTTGTTGACAAATTGCTATAAGACAGTTAAAAAGAAGCCCATTAGTAAGAAGCTACCAGAATGTATGAATATTAAAATTACGCCAAGACTCCAACATTTTGTTGACATGAGACTATAAAAAACATTGAAAAGATACTAAATTTTACCATCTGTGCATATTTAAATAAGATAAGAAGCAGCTATCCTAACAACCGTTCTTCCTCCCTCTAAAACTTCCAGTATACCTTCTAAAAGAGGAGATTTGGGAAGTACAGTTATAAAGGGATTTGCCTTTATCTTTTAACATCAATGATAAAACAGATAAAGTTTCACAGTATCAGCAAGGTTGGAAGAGACCTTAGAGATCATCAAGTCCAAAGTTTGAGCAAAGGCAGTTCTACACATCCTCATAACTACTGAAACACATAACCAGAGACTGGCAACCAGCTAAATGTGATTGTTGAAACTCGACCCATAAAGGCCTTCCAGCAACCACTTTTGAGTATTTCCTTTGTCTTACACCCACCTGTTTATAAAATCATGTTTCCTTGCATGTAACTAACAAGAAGCCAACTAGAAGATAAATTCTTATGCCTACCTCAAACAAGAGAAAATGAGAAGACAGTTCAATGATTACAGTTAAAATACTGTAATAGCACACCAGCTTACTGTTTTAACTTCTCTGAATCTAGAAGTATCATTTTTTAAAATATTGCACTAGCCAAAAGGACATTTAACTGATGAGCTCCTTTTCCAATGGCTACCATACTGTCACTGACCTCAGAGTTCTATTTACAGGGCATACATCCTCATGCTGCATTTCCCCAGTCAGTTTACACCTTTAAAAAAGGTCTAAATTTCCTGATAAAAAACATCTATCCCTCTCTCATGGCCCATTCAGCTTCATCTTGCTCAAGTAGCAGATTTGTGAACTAGAGACTGATCCCTTCCAAGCTCTGAATCACAGGACTGTCTAAACTCGTTTCCTTGCTGACATTATCCTAGGCAAAACGTCTGCACAAAACTATCCTGTCATTCCAGAGGAACTCAAAGATTAGGAAAACAAGGCATAACCTTGTAAATAACCAACATGACAGACATCTAGGGAAGACTAAAGAGAACAAATTATGTTTAAGAATAAAGTATATTTACTGTAGTTCTAACAATGCTAATAGTCTTGCAGATCTGAAGTTTCAGCTGCCTATTTCTGCTTCTAACTCTTTTAATTTGAGCTTCAGAACTATTTCTCCCTAACCGAAAATAGTTAGATCATTTCAATGATCATTCTGTGTCTTTCAGTTGAAATAATATTTAGAAAATAAGGTATGAAACTTTTTACCTATGAATCAAGGAATAAGCCACTTTAAAAGCAGTAAGTCCTTTGCCATGCAAAACATAGACAGACTTATGAACAGATGCTGCATTTGCTATTTAACAATATACTGCAGATGTAAGAATCTTTGTGCTTATTAATATAGATAATATTAATATAGATTAAGTGATGANTCAATCTGAAAGATAAACATCATGAGGATGTGAAAAAATAGTATTTCCTGACAGAATCTGCCACTGGTGAGGATCCTTTGCACAGCAGGGACTTCCAATACATCCCTACTAACACATCCCTTCTATAAGTGTGTATGGAGAGTCCTTTTTTGAGTGGTTATTCCTGGGGGCTTAGTGAAAGAGTTTTGCCCACCGTGGTTAGTATGGATGAGTAGCATCAATCTCTAATTAATAATTATTTTGCTAGCTTTAACACTATTGCTTCTATGTTGCTATACTAGTAATTATAACTATAGATACTGTATAGTATACAGTCATATACTACTATACAGCCCCCCTCCAGGCTACTGCAAAAATTAACCCTGTCCTGTATGGCTTTTGCTTTCCCTATTAAACTTTATTTCAACCCATGAGTTTTCTCAGTTTTACTCTTCCAATTCTCTCATCACAAACCAGGGTGGAGTTAGGGTTAAGGTGAGTAAGTTAAGGTGAGCAAGTGGCTGTGTGGTGTTTGGGTTCAAACCATGACACCAGGCATGACATTTCCCTATTTAACTACAGTCCAACCCAGTGATCCTGAAACATAGTTAACTGAATCTTGGCATTTACTATAGTTTAGTCATAACCCCTGCTGCCAGTGTATGCCACTAGAATGAGATTCATACAGTAAAACATTTATCTAAAATGTTTCAGATGTGTTCATAACACTTTCTAAAAAAATGGGCTTTTTTATATGCAGTCCTTTAGAGACATCTTGAAGCATGGGAGCTTCTTACAGTTCTTTTCCCAACAGTTCTCTCTCAATTAAATTGCTTTTTTCTGCTGAATTTCTTTTTATGTTTTGACAGAGAAGCAGTTGCTCCTTGCAGATTTTTCAAATAATTTTATCTGTATGTTGGCAGGAATTTATCTTGAGAAAAGCAGGAGGAAAAAAACCCAAACCTATTTACCAGGAATGGAATTTTTATGTGTGGTCTAATAAATGAAGCAATAATCATTCCTTTTTGATATTAACAAACCAAATATGCTTCCATCAGAAAATACTGTTGTGGTCAGGCTTTTTAGCAGAGTCTGTTCTTGGAGGACATGGGATAACATTTTTAAACCAGAAAAGGGCAAATTCAGAGTAAATATAAAGAAGAAATTTTTTGTGATGGGTCTGGTGAAACACTGAAGCAAGTTTCCCAAAGATGTGGTAGATGCCTCATCCCTGGAAATATACAAGGTCTGGCTAGACAGGGCTCTGAGCAGCCTGATCTACTTGACGATATCCCTGGTTATTGCAAGGATATTGGAATAGATGACTTTTAAAGGTCTCTTCCAATCCAAGCTATTCTGTGATTTTATGGCTTGCAACATAGTAAATTTAAGCAGTTTCCCATTATTTTCCTTCCGTAATTTGAAGAAATTTGTTTGTCTTCCACTACAAATTACGTACTCATAACTAGCATGCCATTCATGAGTAGTCAAAGGTGATAGTATAATCCTCTGAAAAAAGTACATTTTGGTTTTTTTTATAAAACCAAAGGCTACTCTATTAATGCTGCAAAGCCCATGCAATTAATATGAAGCTAATATATGTCTCCTTACACCTCAAACATACTCTGGGACAAGGCTATTAGGTTGTACTCATTTGCCACACTGAAGGACTTAACTGCTTCTTTTCACATCCATCCCTGGTACATGAATCCACCCCATACTTTCTAAGCATTTCAGAATCCATTATAAATTTATTTCCACAGTGATAGTGTGTATTCTCTCACAATGGGAAGAATATCTATTAAATTGATTAAAAATTGAACCACGGGAAGGCTAAATTACTTACTCAAGACAGCTTGGTAAATTTGTGGCAGAGTAAGGAATTGAGTCTAGATGCTTGGTCTGGGTTCCCAGATAAAATATTATATAAAGAATGTTAATGATATAGACAAGACTCCAAATTATACAAGTTTATCTAGATAACTATTTTGAAAAGTCTGATGTCTAGGTGTTTTCAGCAATGAAACTGAACATGTAAAAAGAAGTGGGTCAGGAAGTTAACATGATCACACTACATACAAGAACTAGTTACTGTGTCTGAAGTCTAAGGATTTTCACAATAGACAACAATGCTAGAAGTATTGGTAGATCACTCTGCTCATGGTATAGGATGCTGTGAGGACTTCAAACATTGCAAAATAAACTAGACCTTAAATAAAAGAGCATCAGAGTAAACATTTGCATGCTTAAATCTTTCTCTGTTGATTTTTTCCACATCCACCACATACATTTCCAAGCTTTACATTGGAGTCAATGCCTCATACATTCACCACACCAGAGAATACAGGCTTTCAGCATACAGTAGAGTAAATTGCTGCAAAAGACCATCATGATTTATTACACAGAAATCATTATGGAAGAAAGAGACAAAAATACACTAAAGGCTAAAAAAAATATCTATACCTTCCAGAGCAGGAATTCTGTTATTTCTGTGATGAAAAAGAAATAAAAATAAAAATTAAGGATTACGATTTATGAACATTTTTTGCCTATCCAGAGATTATAATATTCCAGACATGTTACTAATACATGCAGACTCTATGCTTCTACAGTGGTTTAATATACATTTTTTTCTTTGTACAAGATTTAAAACCAAAGCTTTATACAGGGATTTAAAAACTTAGTTATAGATATTCTACAGAAAAGACAGTAAAAAATTACTTTTGTATTAAAAGCATACTCCCAAATGCCCTGAAAGATGACAAACACAATCTATCACAAGCACCTTTGTACCAGAATTACGGCCACTGCAATCTCAGTATGTCTTATGACATAGAGTATCAGGAAAAAATAACAATTATGGTAGAAGGACTCGTTGCTCGAGTGTGTGTGGAGCTTTCGCAAGTTACAAACTTAACAGAATTATTCCCAGACAACATGCTGTGATATTTGCATTGTCAGCTGGTTATTATGACTTATTGGAAAAGTGGGACGCAGACACAGCAGTACAATGGAATCGCACTGTGGTAGCTGTAGTAATCTCATTACACAGCTTTTACTTTTTCAACCTAAAACTGCACAGCCATTGTTCTCTTTTCTCAAAGTATAGAGGGCAAAAGAAAAAACAAAAAAAACAAAACCCCAGGTGTTTCAATCCATAGCTTTGTATAGACACTGCACTGAGTTTTCTTCCTCTTTTTCTGTTTTATTAAAAAATGTTTCAGTAAATCTACAATCTACATACTATTCTAGAAGCAGTCATGATAATGAAATAATTAATAAAACTGGACTGGTCAGTATTTTTCCCTAATGGCAGCCAATGCATCAGAGCATTTCTTTTGACTCAACATACATGATAACCATCTATTTAGGCTTTCATTAATGAAGAACACAATCCATCTTTGAAAGGCGATGCCTTATTTGACTTTATCTTGTCATCACAAATTAAAAATGTCCTTCAGAGATTTTCAGGTAGCCTCATATCAGATATTGTTAAATGTAGAAGTGGTTACAGACCTTGTTTAGTTTAGTGTTTTTTGGTTTTAATAGGTTCTACTAGAGCTAGAAGAATTCTGCAATCAAAATTAGCAGCCATAAGACTACTATATACACAAAAAATAATTTACATGGCAGTAGCCATAGCATAGGACTTTATACAAGGAGAATTTAAAAATAACAGAGCAGATAGAATTGGGATTGTTCAGCCTAGAGGAGAGAAGGTTCTGGCATTACCTAGTTGTTGCCTTCCAGTACCTGAAGAGAGTCTACAAGAAATACAGAGACATACTTTTTTACAAGGGCATGTAGTGATAGAACAATGGGAAATTATTTTAAACTGAGAGTAGGCTTATATTAGAAATTAGGAAGAAATTCTTTTCTGATGAAGGAAAAGTGATAAAACCTTTTTCCTTCCCTTTGTAACAAATAACATGTTGATGGCATACAGATTGATGCTTTGTCTACCTTAAATTTTTGGCTTAGATATGGAAAAGAGAGCCTATGTGCTTCACACCTTAGGTGTTTTACTATGTGAAGAAAGTGTCACAAACAGCAAAGTCCTCAGCTAGGAACAGAGCCAGCTATCTATTGACCACTTTTTGGGCTTCTAACGAACAGTGCTAGCAGCCAATCACCACTGTATCATCATGTTGCTGAAAGAAGTATAAATAAAAAATCCTGTGGTCTCAATAAACATGTCCATCAGGGAAAAGGCTACAATTCATGCCTGGGGTAGTATAATATGTTATACTCTGCTTCACACATACACATAGCATTTTCTTGTGGGAATGGGATGCCACTCCGTTCACCCCTAAATGTACAAACATAGTAAACTTGAAAAGCATTTCTATTTATGAAAGAAAATGGCCATAACACTTCAGAACCTGTAGTTTTAAAGGTACATTCATGCACTGTGGTAGCAGATAAGCCTTTGGTGTGGAATGTTGCTTTTCATTTTGAGACAGCCAGTCACAGCATTCAGATCACTGCCTGGGAGAAACAGCTTCCAGATATAAGTATAAAGATTCTCTGAAAAGGAAAGTGCTTACAAAATACACCTTGCAATAATCCTATATCCAACCATATCCGTAGCCCCCTTACGTTTCTGTGCATCAGCAGTAGAAAGCACCTGCTCTCCATTCGCTCGGCTTGGGATGAATACGTAAAAAAAAAAAAGACTTCTGAATACAGCAGACTCCAGATGTTTCAGATTGCTGCATGGGCACAGAATGAGACTATTCAGTTTCACAGCAAGAAAGTAAAATACATTAAATTACCTTGCCAGGACATCAAAGTGGCACAGATTATAGCTCTTCTTCCATAATCATCAGATGATTAAAGAGCATTTTCTTCATTAAAAACTCTTACAAGGGATCACCATTATCCAACTCTTCATTTACTCATTAAGCTATATCTAGGTTTTTACTTCTCTAATTGCAATTTGATACAAACTCTTTAGTCCTAAACTGTTTTTTAAGAAAAGAAAAAGGCTTTATCACCTACAAACACTGTTTTCATTGAAGAGACCTTGAATTTAAAGCTGCGTAATTGCAATGAGTTGTTTCAGAAACAGTCCACCAGTTTGTGAAGAAAACTAAACCAATCAACAAACAAACAAAAAAACCCGCCAAAAACCAAACCAAAAAACCAAAACAAACAAACCAAGATTACAAGGAAATCCCAAGGGACAGAAATGAGGCACAGGAACCCAAATCCTTCTCTTTATTTGCTTGCAGTCGTTGATACAGGTGGTTTCAGAAAGCAGGAATGCAGGTAAAGAGTTTAACTGCTTCCTCTTCACTACAACAAAAGAGCTTCAGCATCGTAGAACTCAATATCTGAAAGGAGGAAATGTTATCTTCCCTACCAAAAACTCCATATTAAGACACAGGACTCAGTTTACACAAAATGAGACCGGGAACAGTGCAAGCCGTTGTGTTGATGCTGACAAGACTGGGAGGAGGCTGCCCCGCCTGGACACATCTGTTCCAGCGGCCCCACTGCAGGGCACGGCTGAGCCCCTCAACTACGGGCGGGAGAGAGCCCCGGGGAAAGACTGGGCAACGGAGGGCAAAACGCTGCCCGGCAGCCAGGGCTGAGTGAGAGGACCCGTGCGAGAAACATCCCGGCGAGCCCCGAGGACAGAACCGGAGGAGTGGCTCCGGGAGTTGAAGATTCCTCTGTTGCCCCTGAAGGGATTCCGGTGGCGCAGGGCACACAAGGCACTGCAGCAGGACATTCAGACAGAGGTCAGTGTTGCAGTCCAAAATACTATTTTTTTTTTTTCCTCCAGAATCATAGGACAGAATAAAGATATTCTGATTTATCATCATGCCTTGGCCATAGCACAGAATCCTAAATTTCAAGACTTCTGGACCATATATAGGTAAACCAAATCATCTCCCTCCTATTTATTTTTGGCTTTGGTTGCCTTTCTCACAGTATCCAGGCACTGAATATTAACATTATCTCTATATATGCAAACTAGAGTAAATACGACCGATACAAAACCAAATGTCACAAAAAACCCCCATCAAGTTAAAAGGCATTCATTTCCAGCTAAAGACTGTGTATGTAACACTGTATAGATGTGTTAGGATTTCTAACATAAGTACAGTGAAAACATAATTGTGGTAGAGGATTATGAAAAATTTCACTGGAAACTAAGGTGAAATACCCTACCGGAACCCATCCAGGTTTTTTTTCTTTTTTAATAAATCTTAATATTTTAATATTGCTTCAAGATTTATTTGTAAAAATTATTTTTCAAATAAACTAGTATCTAGTGTGAAAGTGCTTTGGAGCAATATTTTTTTCTGGTATGCTAATATGGCTAATGTATAGTAATCCAGTTCACTCCACTGTTCCTTGTGTCTGTCTGCAAGTGTTAAAATTTTGGCCTTGCACTTAATTACCTTCTATTTAATTTTTAATTGGCAGTATTCACATTGCTTTTAGTCTTCCAAATGGATGCATGCTCTAAATGCACAATTAGCTATGAAGTGCAAAGAATAGGAAAAGAGAGAAATTGCTGAAAACAGTTATTGTCAAGAGCTTTACTCTTGGGAGTGTGGGCTTACCATGCTTCTACAATAAAATGCTAAGCCTTCCATTGGAAATTTCAGATGTTGGCTAATAAAGACTTCTTTTCTGAAGTATTCCTTATGGACGTGTGTGCTAGTCTTCAAATCATTAGTTTAAAACCTTTAACCTGACATCAGACAGACAAGTTTCATCTACAGGAGAAGAGGATTAAGGACTGGGTGATAGTTGAGAAAAGACTGAGAACACATCACAGCATCAAACAAAAACGAAATTAAAATCAGTTTTGAAACAGAAATCTCCAGAATGTCCTTACAGAAACACTTAAAGTGCTGATGAATAGTGGAGGAAATAATAATGCAGTACCTGCTTTTAAATAATGCTGCTAAAAAAAATCTAGAATTTACAGCCTGGCGAGATTTGTCCCATTACTAAGTAAACTGATAGAGAATCTAATTAAAGATAGGATGGCAGAACAGTTGGATAAATATAACTTGATAGACTCAAGCCAGCACGGCTCCAGTAAGGGGAGGAAGGACACAGTGAAAAGAAATCTCACTCCTTTAACCCAAGAGAGGTAGTTTTTGCAAACATATACAAGCAGGGGACAGGGAGTAGATGAAGGTGGGCTTAATTAGCTTTAGTTTTCAAAAATAATATAATTAGGTCTTTCCTCAAGGAGTATTAATTTTTTTTTGTAATTACACATAAAAATATCAATTACTTAGCTTTATGTCACCAGCTGTGTACTATGTAGTTTTCTAAGGGGCAAACATCTTGATTTAGAAACTAATTAAGCAATCAGAAATAAAGTTTAAAAGTTATTCCTCAAAACAACCGCAGCTATTTTTAAGTAGAAAAATCTCATGGGTCTACTCAGTTAATGATTTAGAAAAGAAAATAGCTGGCAAATTGATGACATTTCCCAGTGACACCACACTCTTGCTGATATAAAACAAGCAAGATGATGGCAGATAAATGCAACTCAACTATTAAACTGTGAAGTTGTTCCAAGTGAAGAGAGGATAAGAATCCCTCAGACTTGTTTTTAAATTCTTCACAAGAGGATTTTCTTTTTTTAAAACTTGAGGCATGGACTTCACCATAGAGAATTTGATGAGGCTGGTTGTTGGATGTTGTGAATATGAATAGATTGCTTGAGTACATTGAAAAGATTTGTTCTACACACTCAAACTAAAGGAAACGGGCAAAAGTGCCAGAAAAATAATCTGATATTTTCAAAATCACAAATTAAGTTTAAGATGACCACTCTTACTGAACATGTAGAAACTAGGCATCCAAAGAACTGAAAGCTTAGTAGTCTCCATCTAAATATTTCATCTGTTCCATGTAGTAACTGGAATTTATTATCTCAATTCTCCACCTTCCTATACTGACATCTAAGACCTTTATGAACACAATAAAAACTGGAGTACATTGGAGGACACAGCAGAATGGTTCACCATTGCTGCATTTGGCAGTTCAACAAACTTTAATCCAGCTCAAATACATCTAAACTACACTATTATGACCATAGAACAGAAGAGAGGTGTGGAGTAAAGAGGCAGCTATTTGTTGGTTTTAAAATGTTTATCTTTCACAGATAAAAAACATTTTAACTGCACATTTGGCTACAGGTTAAACCTACGTTTGCACAATGAAGCAGGAACAAGAGTATTCTTCCAAAACTTCTAGAGAGACTGGTGAGAAGGGAAAAAAAGGCTCCAAATGATCTGGAGATGTTGCTACTGTCAACCAATATGTTTGGATATCAGACTAATTCCTCTTCTCTACATCCAAAATGGAAAACAGTAAAGCAGCAAAGACTAGTTTCTGGGGGCAGCGAGGCAGCAGGAAGGGTAACTCTTCAGAAGAGTCAAATCTCAAGACTAACTAGATTTGGACAAATAACAAGCCAACAGGTAGAAACATCAGATCAAGTAGTGCAAAATATCTTTATGGGCCGAGGAATGGGAGGAGGGGCAGCAGGGAAGGCACAAACACATTCAACAAAAAACAAAGTTAGGTGCCACCTTACAAGTAGTTTGGCAGTGCTGAGCAGCCCAGAGGTCAGGCTTGTCTCTAGTACCCTGCTGCACTTGAGCAGACAATGCAGGCACCTTCACAGCATTATTGGACATGCACATTTTACACAGCATTCGCTGGGATGCTGCTCTCCTTTCAGACTTCAGCAAGATCCCCTTTCACAATTCCTAATTTGCCACTTGCAAATATCTATTTAAGTTACAGGACCTCAAACCCCTCTCCCTCTCTGGTCCACATAGTCACAGGAAGTTTAAGCAAGAGGAAGGCAAGTAGGAATATGTTCATGTTCTCACATTCCTGGAGCTTCATTTGTCTGGATACCTTTGTGATCACAGGGTACTGCTGGGGAAAGTCTTCTTATTCTGTTTTCAGTTACTGCTGGTATTTCAAGACTCACTTCCATCCTTCTTTGTCCATTGACTTTTTATTTTTAACTTATTAAAGAGAAAGGTCTCTGATTGAGGGGAGTAGATGTCCAAGCCACCTGGAAAGCCAGAAAAACACTAGCCTCTAGCAGATACATAGGGTTGAGCAAACTCAAGGCAAGTAAAAAAACTTAAGAAATAAGGGAAAGGAGCTGGCATATCTAGTTCCAAAGTAGGACTTGCAATTCAAGGCACATTAGAATCATGATGAAATGTAGACAAAAACACCAAGGATAAACAAGTTGTCAGGAAAGCTAAAGAGGCCCATGTTGGAAGTAAAGCCATACTTTTGTCTTCAAACAAACCTGGATCTGAATTAAGATTAAACAGGTTATCTGTGTCAAAAAAATAGCACTAGGAACACATATAAAAATCTAATACCAAAATAGAATAATTAGTGAATTGGCTTTTCATTAAAAAGTGACTGAATATTATCAAAGATTTCCCAAACATTCAAAGAAATACTGTACCACGCATAGTTCTTCCTTTAGACAGAGTATTCACTTTTTTGATGTCTTCAGCAAGTGATGGAAGTTTTTAGTATGGTTTTTTGTGGGTGTTTTTTGTTTTGTTTATTTTTAGTTACCTCATTTAGAATCTTTGTGATCAATTTGTGTTCCTTTGGTTTCTGTAATTTCAGAAGGAATTTTCATTTCTGGACCTAGTAGGATCCATCCAGTCTAAGGCATCCAGCAGCTATACCAAAGGTACTATGTGCTCAAGAAGACAGACTTGAAAGAACTTAGATTATGAGTTTTCTTAATCCTTCTGTGCCATGGCAACTGCTGGCAAGAAGATCCCACCGTTTAATTGCCCTTTATATGATAAGCAATTATTTCTGTTTGTTCTATTCCTGCAGTTTTATTATTCTTTTCATATGCTTCATTCTTGTATCATGAGACATGAAAAATGAGTATAAAATAATTATTTCATGGTCTTTTGTTATTTTATAAGCCATTAGCACATTTGTTTCTTCCTCAAGTTAAAGATTTAGTTACTTAATCTTTCCTCATATTAAAGTCATTGAAAAAAAGTCTCTGATTATCCTGGCTGTTACTATCAATAACTAGAGGATCAAATTACGATCTTCAGTGGCAAGCATCAACTTCTTATTTCTTTTCCTCACAGGAGGGAGAAAAGCAGGTTTAAATTCCAGTGAGACAAAACCTGATATTCTCAACCAAATAGTTAAATTAGCAAGTGTGAGTTTACAGCAAATTATTTTACAGGAATGTCTTGGTTTAGATGCTAGGAGGTGCTAACAGTGACAAGGGACTCAAGAGAGAAAAAACAGCAAACAGTTTATTTATCTAGAGGCTCTGTAAGCTATGGAACCCCACTAAAGCACAACCAGATTAAAAACAACAAACCTGAAAATATTTCACAACGAAAACAAAGAAAACAAACTGTTCCTCCAGTCTGGCTGATGGGTTAAGGAGCAAGGGAAAGAAGGGAAGAAAGGCTGCCTCAAAGATGGCAACTGGTCCTGCATCAGAGCTGCTGGAAAAGGACAGGGAAAAGGATCCCTCGGGGAAACCTAAGGGGAAGATATCACACTTGTGTCAGTGCCAGGTGAATTCCTGCTGTCACTGTCCGAGCTCTGATGATGCCACAGTGACACAGCATGGCCCAGGGACACAGGAGAAGGGAGCTGTGCTTCTCTCAGCATCAAGGGAAGCCGAAAGAGGGAAAGACTTCTGTCCCCAGCTCTTTTATAAGGTGCCCGTTCTCACTTTTTCTCATGGTCTTCTTCCTGGGCAGCCGCCTTCTCATTGGACACAAGCGCTGGACACTGCTCCCTCAACGAGATTTGAGCACATGACCAATATGGCGTTTCCCACCAAAACGGCATGTGCGTCAGACCCCTGAGGCCTGGCTGTGCCAACATCCCCACCCGCAGAGGCACTCACCTCCTGCGGGGACCCCCAGGAGGGGTCCCAGGGCCAGCAGCGCCACCCACGGGGGCACCCGCCTCCTCAGGCCGACTCTGTGTGGTGGCACTGGCCCCAGGCCCAGCCCCACCCTGCCCATTGGCCGCGGCTGCTGCGGAGCTGAGCCCCACTCCCTGCAGCCACCAGCATAGCCGCTGGCGCTGGCCGCCATTGCTAGGGACAGCCCCTGCCGCCAGCACAGCTTCCGGGGCTGGTTCCCACCACCAGGGGGCCACTCTGCATGGCGGCGCCGACCTGGGTGTCGGCCTGGCCCCCACACCAGCCGCAGCTCCCAGAAGGGGAGCCCAGGTCTGACGGGAGTTGTGGGGGCCCCCTGCTGCCCCCGGGACCTTGATTGGGGCAACGGCGGCACATTGCAGCTCCCACCACTGCCGTTCCTCTCCGGCCCCACCACAGCCACCAGCATGGCGGCCGGGGCCAGCGGGGTCAGCCCCCGCATGGCCCTAGGGGGTGGTCCATGGGTAGGCGCAGCCCCAGAGGTGCCCCATGGCCAGGCACGGGCAGGGCCAGGCCAGCCCCCATAGGCACCCGCGGACAAAGATCTCACTGTCCTTGCTTCTTCCCTTCTCAGAAAAGAAACGAAAAACAAGTTTACAAGGCAGCTCCCCCCTCCCCCCAACCTAAAAGACAAAACTACTTCCTAACCCACTACAAATATTGACATGTTCCTAGAAACAAAGTGTTCTGTTGTTCTGGAAACTCTTAAAAGAGAAATCTCTTTAAATAGTCACAGTAATATTTGATTTTTATGATGAGAATATTGTGTTTCCCAAAACCTAATATTTAAACGCATCACTGAGTAGACCCACTATGATTATATCATTATAATTAGCATGCTTCCTTTATAAACAGTATATTTTCAAACAATCTGCAGTTTAACATATAGATTAGGTAACTTCCAGATAGAAACTCCTGTTAGTAACAAGATTTATGAACAGACTAATGAAAGATGAATTGCATTGACCTATACCATAAAAAAGCTCAGCTGAGCTGAAGCCAGCTTCTACCAAAGTAGTAAGCTGTCATATTTCCCACTATTTTCTCAATTTCATATTAAAAAAAGATCAATTATGAAAAGTTACTTCAATGTATGTAAACAGCTTCCTTTCTTTCTTACAAAGCAACACTGATTTGTCTGGGAAATGATAGGTATAATTTAGTAACATCTGCATTTTTTGTATAAACCAGAGAACTGAATTCAGTTTAATGATCAAAATCATCTGCAGTATCAGGCCATGATACACCCCTAACCAACAGCAAACTATTTTGCAGCATTGATATTGAAATTTGAATTTATTTTTTTTTTTTAACAGAATAGTCAATTCTGCATTTCCAAAGCTCTTTTCTTTCTATGCAAGACTAAATGACTGCGGTGGAGTGCCTTCATGACCTCTGAGAGCACAGAAACTCAAGAAATACTTACTGTAGAAGAAAAACTGAGAAGATGAATGAAGAGAGAAGCATGTGTCATAAGTTTACAAAACTCTGAATGAGGTAACCAACAGAACAAAAAAGAATAGGCCTAAAAGCCTCCAGTACTTGCTTAAGGCACCCAAGAAAAATGCCTTCATAACCCCCATAACATAAAGAGTTGAATACAACTGTCTCTTTCCTATCTTCTTCCAAAATACAAAGTTGCCTCACTTTTTAAATCACTAGGCAATTCAGGGGGTGGAGGAGGGGAGGGAAGAAATCGAAAAGGTTAAGTCTGCATAAGGAGACAAAAGTCTAATCCCCACCCCCAAAACAAATCCATCATAACACAGCACTAATGGGACAGAATCAAGATGGACAAGGTCAGGGACCTTGCCTCCTCTTTGGCTGGGAATCCCAGTATGATAGAGGTGAGGAGAATACCTGTCATTAACATGACATGGTCATTACTCAGTTAGTCTCAAAGGTTTCTACAAGGTTGGCAGCTTCACCAAAACTGTTGACTGAATAAAACCAGAGAGGATTGATTTCTTGCATCTCTCATTCCACTAGGTAGCCTCCTCTCATTCTGAATAAGGCAAATAAGCACATTAAAAAATTCAGGATTACTTGGGCACTTTCAATGCATTCTAGACACTTTTCAAAATTGTTCAAGTTAATAAATCAGAAGCTCTGTAAATTTTATTTGATGCAGTACTTGTCACTTCATACGTGCAATCAGTTAAAGCCCACATTGAATGGAAGGAAAATTCAAGCGTTTTTAATAGGGCTACAGAATTTGTAGAAAGTATGTCTGCTGTACTCCCTGGAGTGGAATACAGAATATTGAATGCAGTCATTCAGCAGGAACCATAATGAAAGGCCTGTAGCTGTAGCAGCATCACATTCTGATTATGCAACATCACACAGTAAAACTGTAGTTAAAGGTACAGCTGATCTAACAACATGCTGGGACAGGAAAATGTATAAGCATCAGCACAATTTCAAATCTCTTATTTTGCAAGTGTTACAAATCTATCACAGCCCATGCTATGGATCTAAACCATTCTGAAGAATTTGATTAGAGGTGAAATATGAAAAAAAAACTTGTTCCCCCACCTCTTGCATTTCTCTGGAATATATTAGATTAAAAACAAAAAAAAAAAAGAAAATCATTTGAAAGTCTTAAGCACAGGTATAACAAAATATATTACATTCTAAGGATGTAACACTATAGAAAAGTAGAGACAGAGACGAAAAACTCAGCTGAATCCTTTAGAAATATAAACCAAGTACTGTGTATCTTGTCACTCTGACAAGCCTGTGAAAAATTATGTATGGTCTAAACTTTAACATTACAGGAAGCTATAAGTGCAGCAGATTAATGTTGGAGCATATATTGGAATTGCACTACAAGGTGCTCAGCAGAAGTTCTTAATGGCTCTCCTGAAAAAGTCAGGTCTTGAACATAAAAGTCAATCAACAGGAAATGCCACAAAGCTCATGGATAATAAAGAGTGATAGATGGTGTCTGAAATGTAGGTTAGCCAGCTAGGTGGTCAGATTAATTAATACTTAATGACTTACTACATGTTTCTGCTTCCCTCTGCATTCACAAAACGGTACCTATTAAAAGCAATATTTCTGGGTTCAAGAAAACCCTGTATTTATTCCCTGTACTTTTTTCTTTTACAACCAAATAGGGGCTGTGTTCATTAAAATGATGAAAACTTAGCGTATCTAATGAAATTATGTCTTTTATTCTTCCTGATTACCCCTTTATGATTATTCTTTTACAGCTATTATTCAATAGGGAAGGGATAGAGCTAAGATTTAACAAAATACTTATCTGTTTCTGTTTATGAACAATTCTAAAGCATGATTCTTATCACATACTAAATTAGCTATCTGTATCAAAGCTCAGCTGACTGTATAATTGGATAAGACACTCCAAGGATAAGATAAATTAAGTAACAAAACTAAAACCTACCATAAGATCTTAAAAAAAATTATTTGGCACAAGCAAAGAAATTCTTATACTGCTAATTACCCATAATTACCCAGAAAAAATATTCTGAAAGATAAAAACAAGAGTAAAACAGAGGGGGCAGAGGATAAAGATCCACAGGAATGAGAAAACCCAGTCATATCTGACAATATCTACCTAGACAATTTCTTGGAAGCAAAGAAAGCAATCGGTTTAGATTCTTTGTAGTAGTTAATATTTTTTTTCCAAAGTGTTTGTGTATTTTCCACTTGTTGTGGGTTTAGGGAGGAGTTTTCTGGGGGAAGGCAGGAGGGGTTTGGATTGTTTCCTTGTTTGCCTAATTGTAAAACCAGTTTTTTAGAAACAAGAAGGAAAAGCTGAGATCGCAGTGTCGACGTCTTCAGGAATTCTCCCTCTCCTCCGCTCTCTGTGTCCCACAGCAGGGGCTGAGGAGTGGCAGCAGTGGTGAGACACAGGAACGGATCAGGCTGTGGGCTGCACACGCAAGGTTTCCCTTGCTCCCCATGGGCGCTCTGGGCTGGAGCAGGCAGTGGTGCCCGATTCTGCCCAGCGCCTGCGGCGCCTCTCTGCTGTCCACAGAACGGAGCACGTGAAGCCATTCTCACCATTTCTCCATTTTTTCCCAGTGGTGCCAGCAGCGGGCAGCAGCAAAGCTCAGTGGCTGTGCCCGCAATGCCAACATCGGCCCCATGCCACAGTGAGCTGGGCTGGGCTTAGCGGTCACTTGGGTGCAGAGCCTGGTCCCGCACAGTGGTGCAGAGTGGGGCGAGGTGGTGGTTTCTTCTGGCAGTCGGCTGGCAAGAGTCCCACCAGAAGTGGTCATGGCCGCACAACTCCCTCCCTGTGCTGCCGGGAGGCGTGTGGCGGCGACTGCCCCTCCGGGCAGCCCCCACCGCCCACAGCCAGTCCCTGCAGGCAGCCAGTGCACCATAGGTGGCGCCAGTGGCCCCGCGGCCGGCAGCAATGGCAGCTGCCGGCCCCGGGGTCCCCGACCATGTGGCATTTTGGTGGGAACTGCCATTTTGCTTGGAGTGAAGTTCCCGAAAGAAAGGCAGAGTCCAATGCTACTGGCCAATCAGAGGACAGCCTGGCTGGGAAGAAGACGCCAGATTCCCGTGGGACTTTCATGTCATAAAAGTTGAACATGGAATTCCCCGGTTTCTTTTGACTCCCTCCTGAGCTGTGAGCAGCACGGCTCCCCTCCTGCCAGCTCCCAGACTGTGCTGCTTGCTTCCCCTCCCCTCCACTGTCACAGGCACCATCACAGCACCATCGGAGTCAACCCAGCCAAACTGCACATGATAGCTTTTCCCTGTGGGTGTCCATAGGGGGGGTTGCTTTTCACCATTTTTGTCTTGCAGAGGCTTCAAGGGCCAAGAGTGTACCATCAGCAAGGTGGCTTCCCCTTCCTTCCCCTGCTTCTTAGACAACCCAGCCAGCTTTAGGGAGCATTTTGGTTTTGTTTCATTGTGTGACATTGTCAGGTGTTATATTAGGTATTTCGTTTAGTGTCTCAGGATCCCATAAGGTTTTTGGTAGAGCCCTAGACAATAAGTCTGTTGCTTGTTGCTGAATCCATTTAGTCTTTCGTCACTGTCGCACGCCCCTTAGTGATAAAGCCACTACACCACTAAACTTCATTCCTGTCCTTTCCAAAAACCAGAAAGAGAGCAATGGTGATAATTTCTATCTGACTTACTAAAATTTTTACAGTTTCAAAGCCTCAGACATTTCATATGTGGTCACTTAATTTTGATTTTTAGAAAGTTCTACAAATTCTTATCTACAGCTCAAGTCTGAGGGAAAATTCCAATTCAATCAAACACTCTCTCATGTTCCGGTGGTTTAATCCACTATTTAGCATTCAGGGGGCAGGTTCAATAAAGATGACGGAAAACTGTACAAAATTAGCAGCAAGTGAACAGTTTATTACCGGGCATTTAAATTAGGGAAGTAGCGGTAACCCACAGGGACCCCAGAATTACACAGAGGAACACCTGACACGCAGGGAAAAAAAAAAAAAAAAAAAAAAAAGGGGAAAAAAAAAAAAAAGGAAACGCA
>VXBA01011247.1:27548-41960 GCA_013399895.1 Serilophus lunatus | reverse complement strand
TAGCTGAAAAAGCAGTGGGGAAGGGTAGGAAAAACAGTCTCTCTCCCTTCCCTCTCTCCTGGAAGCACTTCCCGGCCCTTCAGGCTCTCTGAAAAACAAAAAAAGAAATTGAAACAACTCCCTCCCACCACCTCCCCGAAAAGGGTTACTTGCTTTCTGGGAGAAAATGGGTGAACTCACGCCGTGAGGCCTGTGACTGAGAAAGAGAGCAGCTGTGGTCTTCTCTTCGCAGCAGCAGCAGCTGAAGAATAGCCTGGGGCGGGGCCGTTGCCTCGGCTTTTAAGCCTTCTCCTCGCATGGATCTCGTTGCCCTCTTCCTGGTCAAGCTCTCTCTCCACTGGTCCAGCAAGGCCAGGCCCCGCCTTGATTCTGGTGTTTTCCCGTTAAAGAATTCACGAGTTTCAGTCCCGCCCACCATCTTTGTTTTCACAGCCGTGGCATCTTGGGGAACACCCTGGTGCCACTGCCGCCCCTATCACTAGTATAGTGCCAGCGTTGGTCCAGAAGTGGCAGCTCTGCTCAGGTTCACGGCCGGGGCCGGCTCAGGGCTGGTGCGCCGCTGCACTGCCCTAGCCACCACCCGTGGGCACGCCAGGGCTTTCCCACAGTCTTGCCCCCAGGCTGCTGCCCACCCCGGGAGGCCACCGTGCCCCACGCAGGGAGGGACAGTCCCAGGCCGTGCACCTCGCAGGGAGGGGGGACAGCAAGCAGGAACAGAGGTCATCCCAGCTCTGGGCTGGTGGCGGGGCTGCCGACTGGGCCACCTGAATGGGGACTGAGGGACCATGTACAGCACAAGACAGCCCCAGGCTGCGTGCCGCTGGCCCGCGCTCCCTGGACAGAGGCAGGATCAGACGGGAATGGCACCATCCCATCCCCGCTCCATCCCACACTCCTGGGAGGCTGGGGAGCCGCCGCCACCCATCCCAAGATGGCCCTGGGGGAAATGAGAAGCCGCTGCCGCCAGCCCCCTCCCCGTCCAGGCTCTAGCCCCAGTCTCAGCTTCCCTCCCCCATCTTGGCTTCTTTTAAGGGAAACGGAATTTTACTAAACAGGTAAGTGGGGTTTCTTACATTCTTCCCCCTCCAAAGTCCTTTTCAAATGGCTACACATGTAAACAAGAGTTTAATACCCTTCAGGACCAAGCTGTCATCAATTGCTGATAAATTTAACACATTTGTGGGAGGGTCTATTCTCTTTCAGTAGCATCACAGATTGATATAATTTGTTAAAATGACTAGTATCAGAAACTAGACTATTTTGTTAATAATGTCTCAATGAAACAGAATTAACAATTCAACTTGTAAATTACTTAACAAGAGTTGCACATGACACATGTACTTGTGAACTCAGCAATATAAGATCATGAGAGAAGGAATAAAAAATGAGAACAGAGTAACATGGCTGCATTTGGTTCATCAGTTGAAATTAAATACTAAATGTGAGAATATAACATATCTACATTCTATTTACATTACAATTTTTAAATATTATTTCAACACAAAGAAGAGCAATCCAAATTCTCAAAGTATTACTGGGTTTGATATGTTCTTGCTTTTACTGAAGTCACAAAAGCACACCAGAAAAATACAAATGGGAAATAACTTAAAAGAATCCCTGATTCATTTCTCACTCAGCATGCCAAAATTTTAGAACACCAGTTTTCCTTTGTGAACCACAGAGAAATCTGAAACTAGGCGTACAGCAGAAGGTTGAGTTTTCAGAAGGTACTAACATTATTTTCTAGAGTATCCGCCAAGCTAAAATAAAAACGTGTCCCATAACTAAGCCAAAAAGATCCAGTAAAGTGAGAAAATGCTTCCTGCATGCAAGAAGGTATTCATAGGGATACAGATAGACACATAGGTATATGCTTGCTTATCAAAGTACCATCCTATTAATGTCATTAAACTACTAATGTTATAGAGATTTTTCTTTCATTTTGAACAAAAATTTAGTCATCAAGCTGCTTTGACACATGTTTACTTTTGTGATCAATAAGATTTAATCACACATTTAAATATCTGGTTGAATTATCATTTATAAAAAGAATTCCATAGAGTTCTTTAGAAACACAGATATCTGAGTCCTAGCCTTAATCCTTAGGATTTTGAAGATTATTTTTTTCAAATAAAAGGTTTGGTTTTGTTATATTTTTTCTTTCTTTAACATAGTGTTTTGTAAAATATCAAACAATTACTTGCACACCTAAAAGGACTGAATGTTCTATATGGCCTACAGTGTCCATAAAAGTAAAAAGGCTGAATAGATCTAAAGTCTATAAAGCTACATTCAATAGTGTTAATACTAAAAATGAGAAGAGAAACAGAAGCTGTTGAAATAACATAAGCACAAAATTTGTAGTAATTGTCTGAGGCCCACGCCTACAAATTTTTCTTCATTTTTAAATCTATATGAGCTACATAAAAGCAGATAAGAGAATCTGTTGCTAGTAGGAAAACATCTAAATAGAATTAATGTCATAAACAGAACAAAAGCCAACCTCAGATGAACTAACCACAGGGTTTCATGAATGCTTTTTGCTATTAGGCTTCAACTCATTAATACTCTTTTTCGTACTCTGAGTTAGTGGTCCATTAAGTAATTCTTCAAAAAAGCTTCAGTCACACAGAAACAAAATGATCCCAAATTCTCCTAGCAGCCCAACTACTCCTGGTACATAAGACAAACAAAAGACTTTCGAAAATTACATGGAACTTGCTTCCACCACTTTAACCCACCAACACTGCTCAAGAACATTAAGAAAATCCCAAGTTCCTCATATAGCAGTACCTCTCATATCACTCCCAGACGTTTCCCCCCTGCAGGTTAAAAGAAGAGACAAGATAATTCCTTTTCTCTGGTCTAGCACATAAGGTGTCCTTCTTTAATTCACGAGTCTCAGTACTGAAAGCTTTCTATTACATTTTCTCCACCTGGTTTTCAGTAAAAAGAAGGTATTCAAGCAGGAGTTACACTTCAAATTGTCTGTGGGTGAGTAACTGTATGCCCTTATTCTCTGTGATGTTGTCTAATTATAAGAATTCTAGTTAAAAAAAACAGTGATAACCAGCAAATGAGTAAAAAGGCTGTCTGGGGCTCTCATTGGATTTGTGTATATTAAGTCCCAAAGCCATCATAGAGGCCCTCAGAGCACTTACGCAGTTTATGAGTGGTAAGAACCACCATACATGAAGAGGAGTTTTATTTGACTTCTTCTTTATTCATGACCACTTCTGTGTGGTTAATACATTCTCCAGAAATTTACCAAGGAAAATGTTTTGTCCTACTTGAATTAAAAAAAAAAAATAAAAAATTAGATGTATTGTACTTAACAATGGATGCCATCACCTTTTCTAGTTTCCAATATAAATGAAATAATGTCACAACTAATTATGTAAGAAAATGTAACAAAGGACTTATAGTAAAGTGGTGTAATTTGCAAAGAGATGACCATATCAAAGTCAGTGAGACAAAAAATAAATAGCTCTAAATTTAGTCACATTTTTCCTGCTGTTGACAGTGATGAGTTGTTTACCTGGTGCTGTGATGGGTTGAACTTCTTATTAGGATGCCTAGTACTAATTAAAATTTTAAAAGATCTCTCTGTTTCACATGCTTGTGTCTCTCTTGGGGTCCATAAATAGTTGTTTATCAGTGGAGAAAATGATGACATGAATGATAATTCCCAGTCTGAAACAGTTCAGATATCAAGTCTATTCTCATATTAATACCTCCAAGAGGAATCAGTTTATGGTATATTTCTAAAAGTTTAATAAGAAAAAAAAATGCTGGAAAGGTTCAGATGTTGGGGGTTTCACCTGAGAACAGAGATGAGTCTTAAGTAAATAGGAGAATGTTCAAAAAAATCTGTGTCTAAAAGTTGAATAACCCCAAACACGTGTGAACCCAGTTATTTTTATAATAACAAAAATCTTGAAATATTTTTGCTTTGAAAGTTTGTTATATTAATTTTGAATTCTAAATATTTTTATTGCTTGGAAATGTTTTCTTAAAGTCTTTTGAAACACTGTGCTTGCATTTAAAAAAACACTGGATGTGGCACTTAGTGTCATGGTTTAGTGGATGAGATGGTGTTAGGTAACAGGTTGGACTTGATGATCTTAAAGGTCTTTCCCAACCTAGTTAATTTCGTGATTCTGTGATGGTAAAGTAGGACAGTTCTAAAACACGAAATTGCAGCTCCTGATTATGGAACTTGAGGTAGTCAGCTCAAATCAGATCTTTCTTTATTTTATCATCTATTACAAGCATATTTCATTAGAGCCATCTGAGAGTTTTCTTTTGTAGAGCAAAAAGGAAACAACAAAAAAACCCTTATAAATTTAACTTATAATTTTTTTAAACTATTTTTATGTTTGAAAATGATAATAAAAAAATCTGTCATCCTTTAGTTTTCAGTAGACAAAAGAATGAGTTTCAAAGGATGTGCTTTATTCTCTTTTTTTGTTAATCTGTGATCTTTAACAGGAATGAGTAACTGTTGGAATATGAAGCTATGGGAATTATTTCTGCAGTTTCACCTGCACTTTATGGAATGTATCCCTTCTCTAGCAAAATCAAAATTAATTTTGAATTGCATTTCTGGAGAAAACTACATCAGAAATCTACAGAAACAAAATTTTTTGGAGCCTGCAGATGAAATGCTGAAAAATGTGACTGCATATTGCTCAGGCTTGCAGGTAATTAGCATCACTTGTAGGGGACAGAGAAAAGGATGAGACATTTCCAAATATTTGAAGGAAAGAGTGCATTGGTGTTCCACAGAACCTGGAATTATCTTTTAGATTATACTGTTGCACTGAGGAATCCAGAATCCTTTGCCTTCACTTTAAAGACAGCATGCAAAATAAGTAAAAGTGTTTTCTTAGTTTTTGCCAATTTGTCTTAAATCAGGACAATTGTGCAATAAGCTGTATAATTCAACTTGTAGTCTCTGAAATAGTTGACTGAGGTAGCAAATCTGATGTAAGTACCATGAGATAAGATCAATAGCTTTGGAATCTAAGGCTTCAGGTCCTAGGAGTTGTTATTTATTTTTTTGGCTTTTTATCACTGCCTTGTACAGAACTGTAAGGATTCTGGAAAACAAATTCTATTTGTGTTGAGGATATGAGAGTGAACACTAACATATGTTAAATTTCAGAGATAGTAAAAATCACCTCTTCTCGCAGATTTTTGTAGCTAAAATGCAATAGAAACCTACAAAACAACTCCTTAATAACAAAAAAAAAATGTTTTCTTTGAAGGTAGATGGTTGTATGGGAAAGAGGGGGTTTCTTTTCTCCCCCTTTTTCTTTCTCTGTTTATTCCTTTCTCAATAAAATTAGGGCCAGGAGAAAAGAGGAAAGCCATAAAAGGATACAATTTTCAAAATAACGCTCAAAATATTTTAAGGACATATCTTACCAAGTGTTTCCAATACTTTATTTTACAGTAAATTCTTCTCAGGCTATCATCATTCATCTTGTCCTAGCTGCAACAGAGTCAGTCGAGAGGTTACCAAGACCTACCTCTGTTTAAGAATTTATGACCACTTCTCATGAAAATTACTGTGTTAAATTCAGGTAGAAAAATTCGACTAATAAAAGAAATAAAATGTATTTTTCCTGAAGTTAAGGAGTAAAATATTTACAATCTATTAGTTTACATAAATTCCAAGTTTCACTTTGCAATAATAATAATTTTGCTAAAATTCTCTATATGCTATACATTATGCATTTCTGAGTACAGTTATCTGCTACCACACTTAAGATAATACGTATTTCCGTGATTTCATGGTTTTATCTTCTATTAAAATATACTGAGACTTATAAGGAGGTAAACAGAATTCTCTGTACAATTATTTGAAGTGCATGATCTGTTATTCAGAATTTGTTTGCTATTCACTATTGCAGGAGAGGAAGTAAAGCTTGTTTTAATTTTGTGCTATTCCTTTATAATCAAATGAATATTAAGTGTAAATCTATATTTATTTGGATCTAATGAATGCCAAACTCATAGCTATGGAGAAAGTCAGCATGGGTAGATTCTTGCTGGATGACTTAAGTGCAGAAATATGTCAAAGTGCTACATACGTACTGGATTTAAAAAAGAAGTATATATTCTAGGATTCTCCATCTCACTTTTCAGTTCATAGAATATTGTCTTTATTCTACTATTTCAGCTGTTCACAGAAGCTCTATTTATGTGTATGCATCCTTGTTTCTTGATAGGGCAGTATTACAGTGGATTTGATGATTTAAGCTGAAGTGTCTAAACTGGTGTCTCACATAAACATTTTAAAACTGAAAAATATCTAACATAATTGGCCTATTAATCTATACAGAAATTAATCTGAGCATAAGTTGTCCAAAGAATAATTCTGATTTTATCACATATACAAAGAAAAAAGAATTTCTTGAAGGACTGTGATAGTCTCTTCCAATTCATTGCCTAGTTTGAAAATGTGACGGTACACAAATAGAATAAGAATGCTCAACTATTTTTAAATCTCAGGAAGCTCTGTTTCAGTGGAACTGAGAGGCCTATTCCTTTTTGTAATTAAATTAATTCAGTACTGCAATGCAAACTCTTTTTAATTTTTAATTCTGCTGTAAAATAAATAAGACAAATCAGAATGGTCATCCTTGTTCTAGAATGAGAACATGGGAACTCATCTACAAGGGCTTTTTCCATACTGTTGTACCGTGACTTCATATGTAGAAACGTATTTTGGGCCACAATCTTTGCTAATCTCTTTATATACAGGGAAGAATAAGGATTCCCGTGCTGAAGCAGCAAATCTATTTACTAAGTTACCAAGCTGTTCTCTAGAGGAAGAGGACATACATTGCCTCTATTACCACTTCTGGTCATACCTGAGAAAAAGATGGCAGTCATGTGGTGGCTGATTGAGGTTACTCATCTCGATTCCATAACATTTACTCTTATCAGCTTTACTCTGTCCCACTACGCAGAAACTTAATTGCTTTTTTGACTGTGTAAAGGAACTGAATTGATAATTTAAATGGCAAGACATAATACAATACTTGCAAGTAAAAGTGCAGTAGTAAATATATAGTAGCTAAATATTTTAATATTCAATTTATAACAGGCTTTTTGCTCTTCTTTCCTTGAAATCTAGCATTGTTTTTCCCATTTGTATATTCTTCCCCAAACCTCACAAGCAAACAAATGCGGAGTACAGAAAATTAGTACATTGCACCAGGTCATTTCTGGAACATCTCTGTAGTTATCAGATAATAAGACTTTTTAAAGTTTATAGTAACTCATTTCAGACTGATCAGAGCTGCACTGAATATTTCAAAGTTGCCATGTGGTGTAAAAGGTTTGTATTACTTCCTCAGAGTGCCAGCATGTGGGTTTTAAACATATTTAAGCATAGACTTTCTGAGTTGAAAAGTTTTATAGTGATGAATATCTGCAGAGAGGTACAAGAAATTAGCAACAAACCAAACCAAACCAAAAAAACCCAACGAAACAAAAAAACCCCGAACCAAATCAATAACAACAATAAAAAACCCCACCCACACCCCAAACCACACAAAAGATATTTAGCTGCTGCTGATTCTCAAGAAAAACTCCATGCTGTGATGCACAGTGGCCCTGTGAAGATTAATCATATCCAGGTTTAAGGATATACACAGAAGTCCAGACCCTGAGCTATGGTAAATTCCAGCATAATCTATGTGCTATGCCTACTCAAACTAAATACTTCAGACACAGCACACGTTTCTTTCTTCTTGCTTTATATATACTCTAAGCCAGATGTGAGCATGTTTCAGAAATGACTGTTGAAAAGAAGGATGAAGTTTGCATAGTAAGGCCTTATTTTTAAAAACATGTTTCCTTGCTTACTGATTAAGGGAAAGTTTTAGCAGACAGAATAACAGGATTTTTTTCACAAAATTCTAGTTAGGAAATTTCTAGAGAATTTTTGTTTCAATTTAGAGACTTTAATGAAATATTTATTTATTTATTTATTTATTCATTCATTCCATGTAAATTTGTGTTGCTGATAACATGATCTGTTGTTCTCTGAGGTGTGGTGAGATTGCCATTCCTTAAACAGACAGCACTTCTTGGAAATTAAACCTCTACTAATGTATTATAATTATTACTACAGAGTAATTTGTTGATTCACCAGGGAGTCAGAGCTAATCTGATAGTAACATTTCTTCTTTAGAGCTGTTAATATTTTCTCTATACTGAATATCCACAGAATGGATCTAGCCTGAGGCTGATTAATGATTTTTGTGCTGGATCAGCGATTTGTAGCCAAATCAGCCCTCACTGAAGGAAATTCAGTGTTACTTCAGTCAATACTGTTAAATAGTGGATACAGTGACTTTGGCGAGCATCAATGTAATCTAGTAAGGTGAGAAAGAAGCAATAAACTGAATAAGGAACTTCTACAATTCATGCATTTAATTTGTACNCCAATATTCCAATGTTCACTGCACAAAAAAATCAAAACCTCTGGTACCACTTTACAGAATTGCCATTTCCTGAAAAATATAAAAAGGAAATTGAGCAGTACGGATAATAGAAATTGGTATTTCTTCTTCCTTTATCAACATGAACCTAAGGAGTAAGGGGTTAAAATCCCTTTTTCCTTGTAAATTCTCCATGTTTCACAAAAGAAATGTTTATACTACTGTATCATTATCTGAATTGCTACATTTAGATCCCATAGATATAAATCTGAGAGAGAAAAAAAATCCTGCTTACCTCCCATCAGAAGGTATTGAATAGACTATTCTCATTTATGGTTCTATATGTCTGATTGTAATAGGACTTCTTAAAGATGGTTTTGGGGAAAAAATAATTTTTTCAAAGCTTGATTATATTGGTCTAGATGCTGCCTATAATAAATTTAAAGTTAATATTTTGTGCTCTGAATTAAAATGGAAAGTTGTATTTTACTTAGACTAATACCACTTTCTTAGGAAACAAAAATATTTCAGTTTGTGATTCTGAATTATTTTTTTTTTACCAGGTGTCTTCCATTTTCAGATTGTTTTTCTTAAGAAAGCAGAAAAAGAAGGATGAGAAAGAAAAGTCAAATGGAGTTCCCTTCCACAGTTTCTTAGATTCCTTTTGTCAAAAGGCGCTAGAGGTATATAGAAAATATTAATTTCAGACAATCCTACAGAAAACTGAATATGTTCTGAACAGAAAAGTTGTCAGATTCTTTTTTAGATATACATGTTTTCCCCATTCATCCTTTTATTCTTCAGGAAAGTTTTTCATTTAAAGACATTTCCTTATAGACTGATATTACCACAATGAGATGGGTAACCAAAGATAAAATGTCGATTCATTTTTCGCCTTTTTTTTTTTTTTTCTCATAATTAGGTGCCAGGGTAGCCCCTGCCACATCCCAAAGGAATGGGGACCCCACAGCTGCTGAGCACCCAAGAAGCCACCTGCTCCTCTGTCCAATTCCCTTTTTGATTCCCTCTCTCTTCACAGCCAGTCCACCACTTCATTCTCTAGACTGGCCTAAAGCTATACAATGTTTCTGAAGGTCTCTTAACTTTACCAAATAAGTCTAGTTAAAAAATATTAGCTAAAATTGCCTTTTCCTATTTTCTAAAAAAAGAGCAGCAGCTCTTGGGGAAACACTGCAGTTCATCCACATGAAAAATTAATTTGGATCATTTCAATACCTGAGCAATTGTATGGGCAGAAAACTCGAGATTGCGTTAAGTCTTAATATTGTTATAAATCAAACTTTTTCACTAGACAGCTGCAACAAAGAACAGAGATACACTGCAGAGACACTGAAGCCTTTGTGGGATGTCTTATTTGTTGCACCACCCACCTGTAAAATGATTGGCCACAAACCCTGTAGCCTTTGAGGGTCACTGTTTATCACACAGGCAATAAATTTTTATGTATAAATACTTCACTGGGAAGAACAGTTTATGGCACCTGAGAAACAGATACTATCTGCATTAGCTACATTTTCTTCTCTGTCTGATACAACCTGTCTTACCTTAAATTGTGATTTCTGTAATTTAGATTCAATGAAAGTTATGATTTTATCCTTAAAGACCTAAAGATAGATAAGGTTCTTGACTCCCCAGAGAAAGATTCAGTTCTTGGCTCAGACTCTGGATTTGGTTTTAAGCTCTTTTGTTAGGGGCTTTTTTGTTTTGTTTTGCTTTGGGTTTTTTTTTTAACTTAATCACATTTCTTAGAAGCCTAACTAATTGTACTTTTGAAATTCAAACATATTGAGCCAAATGAATCAGCTTGTAAGGCAAGAAAACACTGTTATAATAACACATAAATCTTCCAGTCCTTATTGTAATTAATCATCTTTGCTATACACTTTCTGTCTATGGAAGTGTCTCATACTTCCATTATGCATCCATACACATATACTTCCATATACAAAGGCTTACCAGACATATATATCAAACAGTGAGTTTTTAGCTATTATTGTGTGAATATATGACAGAAGAAATTAAATTTAGTAGTTTTTAAACAGGTGAACTAGGAAGAAAATACATAACACAGTTAACTGAGAAACAGAGAGTTAAACTGCCTTGGCAGAGGCAAGATGCTGGAAGACTTAAGAACTATCTGAGAAAAATGCCAGTTTGTGACCTTCTGCTTTGTATATACAGATGAACAAAAACTCGGTTGGCACCATTTCCAGTTTTGTTGCTATCTTTTCTTCCTAGTTACTTTCTCTGATAACTTTCTCACAAGCATTTCTAGCAGTAGGGTTCATTTGTAAGTCTGGGATCACACAAGAGAAACAAACAAATTCCTTTTCCACTGTTTATTTGCACATAAACCTGAACCTCTGTTCATCAGTAAAACCATGTTTTAGTTTTCATATCATATATTGGGGGGGGGGGGAAGCATAAAATAGTCAATTTTTTGAATATATGACATCTCTCTTTTTTCTGCATTCTAGAAAAGTGCAGTATTATTATTAATATATCAGTTTTTATATACATATATTTACCATTAAATATATTATTTAAATTATTTTCCTTATTGATTTTGTAGTTCAGCTGCTACAGGCATGAAATTAAATCCACCTTTTAAGAAATTTATTGCCCTGTACTGCCTCAGTAAGTAACATGTTGATATCACTAGTAAGAATGTAGTAATGCTGTTATAGTTCTGAAAGACTTAAGAACCAGAATCTGTTTCTCTTGGTTTTTCTGGGCTTCCTTGGGCTTCCCAGGTTGGGTGTTTCAGCTTGTTTTGCTCTATTAGCAATTACCAAGTAATAAAATTACA
Source organism: Serilophus lunatus (assembly GCA_013399895.1). Classification (NCBI taxonomy): domain Eukaryota; kingdom Metazoa; phylum Chordata; class Aves; order Passeriformes; family Eurylaimidae; genus Serilophus; species Serilophus lunatus. The sequence goes on along the minus strand of VXBA01011247.1, from coordinate 30,671 downwards.
GTGGACAAATTTATTTCAGTTTTGCGTAGCTTTGAAAAACTTTATTTTATGGCTAATATAATAATTTTTACATATTTTGGTGGGCAGTAACTTATGATAGTGTGCAATTACTAGGTGTAGAATGAACTGTCACATTAGCATAGCAATGTGATTGAGTAGAGGCATATGATAAAAACATGAGTACCAGAGCAGGATAAACCAAAAAAAGCTATGAATCATCTCCCTGTGAACACAGGTCCACCTTCAAAGTCCTCTAGATCCCAAAGGTTCCTCTGGATGGCGTCCCTTGCATCTAGAGTATGAAACACACCATTCTGCTTGTTGTCGCCCACAAACTTGCGGACGGTGCATGCAGTCCCACTCTCCATGTCCCTAACAAAGACACTAACCAGTGTCTATCCCAATACAAACCCCTAAGGAACAGCACTTGTCACTGGATGTAATTGTGGATATTGAAATTCTAAGGCACCAGTTGTATCATCTGAATGTTCACAAGTCCATGGGGATTCATCTCAAATTACTGAAGGATGTTAAGGCAGGACCACTCTTGATTATCTGCCAAAGGTCTTGGGAAACTGGGGAGGTCCCTACTGACTGGAAGCTGGCCAATGTTATTCCAGCTTACAAGAAGGAAGACACAGGGAACTATCAATATTTAGTCTAACCTCAGCTCCTGGGAAAATTACAGAGAAGATCATACGAAATATTTACAAGAGGCATTTAAAGAATAGTACAGGCAAATAAACATGGGTTCACAAAGGGAAAGTGCTTCTTTCACCAATTTGATATCCTTCTAGGATATGGTAATCCACTCTTGGTGGATGAAAGCAAAGTGGTGGACGTAGCTTTCCAGGATTTTAATAAGGCTTTTGATACTGTCACACACAGCATCCTTCTAGACAAGTTGTCCAGCTGTGGAGTGTGCGGATTCACTGTGCGCTTGGAGAAGAACTGGCTGAAGAGTGGTGACCAGTCACCAGTGGTTTTTCTCAGGTGCAATTTCAGAGCCAATCCTGTTCAGTGTATTTATCAACTATTTGGATGCAGGAGTTGAATGCACCATTAAAATGTCTGATGATGATACCAAACTGGGAGGTGCAGTTGACCCTCCTGAGAGATAAGAAGGCTTGCAGAGGGATCTAGATAGATTGGAGTTTTGAGCTATGATTAATGGGATGAAATTTAAGAAGGCCAAATGCCAGAATCTGAACCTAGGACAAAGTACCACTAGGCACAAGTATAAATGAGGAGAGGAGTGTCTGAAGTGCAGCTCTGCAGAAACAAATCCAAGCATGCTGGTTGGCACCATCTCAGTGTCCAGTGGCAGTCCAGAGGGCAAACATCATCCTGGGGTGCATCAAACATGGCATCACCAGCCAGTCAAAAGCAGTAATTATCCTGCTGTATTCAGAGCTGGTATAGTCTCATGCCGAGTACTGTGTCCAGTTCGGGGCCCCTCAGTTTAAGAAGGATGTGAAGGTCCTTCCATATGCAGAGAGGAGGGCAAAAAATCTGGTGAAAAGCTGAAATGAATGTCCTATGAGGAGAGGTCAAGAACTGAGGGGCAACCTCGTTGCTTTCTGAAGCTTCCAGAGGAGGGGGAGAGGAGGGGGAGGTTCTGGCCTCTTTCATTCAGTGACAGGATGTATAGAAATGGTTAAAAGCTGCACCAGGGCAGGTTTAAACAGGACCAAGACAGTGGTCAAACACTGGAACAGGCTTCCTGGAGAGGTGGTTGATGCCCATGAGTATCATTGTATAAAAGACATTTAAACAATGCCATTAATAATGCACTTTATCTTTTGTTCAGTCCTGAAACGGTCAGGCAGTTGGACTAGATGATTGTTGTAGGACTCTTCCAACTGAAATATTCTATTCTATTCTATTCTATTCTATTCTATTCTATTCTATTCTATTCTATTCTATTCTATTCTATTCTATTCTATTCTATTCTATTCTATTCTATTCTATTCTATTCTATTCTATTCATCTTAATGAATTAACCTCTTGAAAGCCTGCTGCTAATGAAGTTGGTAACATGAATTTTTAAGGTTTAAAATTAATCCATGGCATCAGTCTTCTAAATAATCCTATGAAAATGATGTCTGATTTTCTACTTGATAAATATATAAATATATTCAAGTTTGACAGGATTAAGTAAAATAAGTGGTTGTTCCCCTTAGAATAAACTCTGAACCTTCTATGCGTAATAGTAACCTGACTGATCATAACAGGGGTTTGTCTTCAGTTTGATTAAAAAGGCTTCAATATAGATTACAACACTTACATAAAGTTTTAATTAAAAAAATATTTACTAGCTAAGCAGAACAGAGATCAAATATAAATGTGAAAGTGTAGGTATTACAGGTGTAATAAATATGCAAAATGTAATTTCAAGCAACATTTCAAAAAAAAGAGAAAACTTATGAAATAATGCAATACAAATATTTGTCCTGATATTATGGAATATTCCATTCTTAGGAAATAATATTTCATAATAATAGAGCTTTAACTAATAGCAATGAGATTGCAAAGAAGAATAAAGATAGGAACATATTGGTTTAAAAAAAATTAACAGTTTGTAACACATTTCAGAAACAAAGCATGTCAGTAATTGGATCTTGATTGCTCAGGAAAGCACTAGAATTATCTCAGTGATGTTATTTCAGACAACTGAAGAGAAGTCCTGAAGGACAATACAAATGTATAACAAAGTCCCTTTTCCTTCAGGTTTTTTTTACTGTACATCATCCTATAGTGTAAAACATGTTGAAATATATTTTAATAATTTACCTATTAACAATAATCAATTACAAAGCCAGTTGAAGAATATATTTTAATCTGGTTTGCCTTTTCCCCTTCCACTACCTCTGTGTCCAATCACTTTCAGCTGCTCACTGCCAACTCTTGAATAGCTTTTATAGGCATAATGTTAGAAAGGTGATGTGAAAACTGAAGAATGTCAGTTCATAATTGACACCTTCTCTTGAAAAGCAATCTTAAAGGAACACGTGCCTCAAAAAAAGATTATATCCTTACCAGGGACTGCCATATCATATTTTGCTTTTTTTTTTTTTTTCTCTCTCATTTTGTTTTGTTTTGCTTATTTTCGGGGGGGCGGGG
>VXBA01011247.1:8554-27524 GCA_013399895.1 Serilophus lunatus | reverse complement strand
GGGGGGGGGGGGTTAATTTTTTGTTTTGTTTTGTTTTGCATTCACCTATTGATGCTACATCAGTGTTTCCACATCCTACATTAGCTTTTACTTCAGTCCAGCATAGGAAGGAACAAGGCTAGGAATTCCACCTCTATTCATCCTTCTTGGGAGTGGTTGATCTCCAAAAACACTAGGAAGGAAAACTAGAAGGGAAAACTTCAGAGCCTAGGCAAACTAATGAGTTGCAATTTGTCTGATTTCTATAACTTGTTCTCAATATTGTTGTAGGATTAGGCCTCTGACTCATATCTACATAAACTCAAATGAACCTGGTTAGAGCTAATACCTTATGCTAGCTCTGAATTGCTTCCTAGGTAATTGGTAAATTCAGCAGTGGAAGGAGGTTAAACTAGCACTGCAGTTTGGAGAGAATATTACTACTGGGTAAACATTACAGTGAAACCTGTCACAGAGTGATACATATTTGTATGGCCCTCCTTTGCATGAAAAACCGAAAAGCAGTTACATAAAATTGTCAGGGAGAAAAGATTCAAGGTGACATAGCATAAATACACCAAGTGCATACTCTTCCTGGTTGGTTTATAGCAGAGACAGATTTTGCAAGTGTAGACAAAGCAAGTTTCTGACAGAAAACAAGTTTTGACTTACATAGGCGGCAACACACCTTTGACAAATCGAAGTATAACTGTGCTTATCTAGTAGCACACTCTTAATTCATACTTACAAATATGAATATCTAGGCCAAAAAGCACTGGGTTTGACTTCTGTTCACTAATATAAGCAACCCACAAAAATGTTTTGTTGATTTGCTGCAGAATTTCAAAGCTTTAATTTTTAGCAATGAAACTGAGTTGACCAGAAGTATGGAGCAACAGGGAATAGTCCAATTATACTAAACATTTCAAAAGTCTTGTGTTTGACATGAGACAAGGGAGGGTTAGCGGATTATATATATGCACTTTAGTATCACTTTAAATTGTTACTTCAAGAAAACATTTTCTTCAAATTATGTGCCCTCCATATTGTTTCAAGCATGCCTTTTTCTTCCGTTGGATGAATGGTAGTTGGCTGATGATCAGGACGAAAAAAGGTGACAAGAATTTCTGATATAGAAATGTTTTCCTCGGTAAAGGAAAACTTCTGTCTTTATAGCCAGATGTGTTCTTTTCACTCAGAAGGAGATACAAGATAGAAAAAAACCCCAAGATGATGGCAAAGTAACAATAATAATGACCTGTGATGTGTGGATAGTGTGGCCTCTGGTGTTTATGTTTGTTTTTTATTTTGATACGATCTTCTTCTTGAGAGAGAGGTGTGTATTCTGCTGGCAAAATGCAATATGTGCACTGAAGTGAAAGATAATACAAAGTAATGATGCGGATGTGATGAGCACCTGAATCCTTGTGTAAAAAACAAACAAAAAGAATAGAAAAGAAAGGAAAAAGAAGTTTTGAATCTAGTTATTAAATACCATTTTTCAATGCCAAGGCAATAAAGCAAGTCTTTCTTGTTCAGGCTGGATACCAGTTTCTTAAATCTGTTAACTTTTCCCATGTTTTCATAATATAATGGATTTTTAATCAAAATTCTGTAATGTAGCCTAAAATACTATTTAAAATAACAAGTAATCCCAAATTACTTAAAAATAACAATAATGCAAACTTAAGAAATAATAAGAGATAAACAGTTTGATTTATTATTATTCACTTTGTACATATTATGACATTATGGTATGAAGTTGTTTTCCACTAAGTTCCTGTCTTCTACAATGAATGGGGCACTTGCTTCATATGTCTTTTTCTTATTACTGCTTTAAAATTTCATGAAATGATGAAACGCTTATATCAACCTTTCTGTAGTATGACATGGACATAGAATTTCATCTTACAACCGTGAAAATAAAGACAAGATACATAATAATATTTGAGTACAGAAATAAAGGGGAGATGGCTAATGCAAAAAAATACTGGTGTTATAAGCACAAGGTTACCTGTCTTATCTGACTTTCATGGTTTCAAAGGTATTTATGAATTCATGTACAAGCTGTTTCCCTCACTATTATTAGCCAGCTAATTTGCTGTCTTGTAAGCAATTTCATAAGTGAAGCCAAAGACTAAGTAGGCTTGGGGAATTGCCCTTCAAGGATGTTCATATCTGGGGGCAGGGGGAAATAAAGCTGGGAAAAAAAACATCTTCACTGCTGCTTGTGTCATATTTCACTTAAATAATGGATTTAAATAAGTGGATCATCACTGTGCAACACTTCAAGAAGAATAAGGTTACATTACTGATGAACTATTTCAGCTATTGGGCTATTTTTAAAGCTAACTTTAATGAGAAATACTGGGAAATATTATAGACAATTAGGATGTAATGAAAACCATATCATTACAGCTGATGACAAAAGATATTGAAGGACGCTATTATATATTGAGTCTAGATGATAATCTGCTAGAGTACTGAATTTTTAAGAGTTTGGATTTATTTTATTAACAACTCCATTAATAATCCAAGAGAATGCATAAACAGTACATTTGTTACATGAGATGTTTCTATCACTGGAGTAAACACACATCACAAAAAAGAATCTAGAGGAGAGGGATCAAGAGATGAATTACAGTGAGATTCACTGGGAAAATATAGTCCTAGAAATGTGTATGTGGAGAAAGCATTCGCTTCTCTCCTTGTCTTCTTTCTGTAGTGAAGGGCACACTGTTTAAACAGATGGGACAACTGCTTCAGTGTTATGTCAACAGTCACTGAAGTTAGTCTTAGGATCAACCCAAAAGCATATTGGCAGAAATAGTTTCCTCTACTGATTTGTCACCCAAGAGGAAGTTCAACTGCAAAATACAATGTCCCTAAAATGCACCTCTGTAACCATTCCAAGTCTCATGTATGTCCCTCAGACTAAAGTGAACGTAAGGGTTAGTGAGCTGCACTAGCCAGTTGCATAAGTCATCTATAAAGTATTATGGCTGACACTTAAAAGCCATATTTTTCTAAGGTCTTTAAAGCCATGATTTTTTTACTCCCCAAAAAGGTAGGGTTTTTTTATATTGTCCAAAACGTCAGAACAAACTCCTTTCAAACTTTGCTGGTTTTCTCCAGTCACACTGGTAATGTCAGTCATCCGTGCTTCATTACCTGGTCTGTAAGGGCCTGTAGCTTGTGGCTGCTCTAAAACAACATGCTCAAAACAGAGACATAAGACAGAGATACAACCTCTCATTATACCTGACACTCATCTGTGCACTTAACTGTAATCACGCTCTTACAGAGTCATATTTTTTTAAAAAAAGGAAAATGGTTCTAACATCAGAATCAAGACTGCCATCCAATGCCAAGATGTACAGTCATGAATTATACATTGTGTATCTCATTTGCCTCAGAAAGACATTGTGTAAATCAAAGCTCTTCTGTGTATCCAATATATAGATATGAACCACTAACCAAGTATTATGCTACCAGATGGTTTAGGTTTGTTCTTTTAAAAAATTACTTCACATGTAAGTACAGCACAGAAATATGAAAAGAATAATTCCACTGAAAAACTCAGTTTTGCTATCGATCTCTTTCCTTTGATGGGATTTCTCTCAAGTTTTAAAACTCTTGCTTTAAATGATCTGGAACTATTCAAGAGTTTAAACACAACTTTTTTTTTTTTTTCAGAACTGAATTTAAGAGCCTAGAAAACAGATTTATCAGTAGGAAGAAAATACAACAGTATTTAATTTAAAAAAACTCTCAAAATACTGCAAATTACCATACTCAATTTCAATTATAAGGGAAGGACATTAAAATAAACTTATTATTAATAACCAAATAGGATTGAATCCTTGAACACTACAATGGAGCAGTAGCCCCTGCAGTGTTCATCTCAAAGACCTACTCAAGTGAGAATGATAAGAATGAACTGAGAAAGACTGTCAGAAACAAGATTTACTTTTCTGTTTCATAAATGTATAGGTCTCTTCTGCTTACGTCCTAATAACATCTGCAATTGATTGCCTACAGAAAGAGGATGTTACAAGTCTGCTATGTCAAGTTTTTACAAAGAAGTTTTAGAAACCCCTGAGTATTAAAGAGTAGGCCACAAGAAAGAAATTTTCCTATGAACAAAATATGACTTGTGAAGATCTGCCTGAAGAACTGGAATGACATGCTGTAGCAGGCAGACACATTTTATCATTTTTTCCATATGGGAATCAAATTCCAAAACAAAACTAATTCAGTCTTGGACCTCACTACTGTCATTTGGAAGATGGTTCCAAAACCCTCATGACCCCAACAGGTAGAAATATTTTCATTCTAAGCTGAATTTACTCGAAGTCAGTATATGCATATTTATTTGCCCTTGGCCAGTAATTCTCTTTACATTTCCTCCTTTACTTCACTCCCATCACATGATACAAGTAGAGGCAGTGACTGTGTTCTCCCAGGCCTTATTTTATTTTTGGGGCTATATTTTCCCTGTTCACTGTTTCACAGGTTCATTCAGGCTGGAAAAGGACCCATCGTAGGTCACTAGTCCAACCCTCTGCTCAGAGCTAGGTCAGCTTTGAGGTCAAATCAGGTTGCTCCAGGCTTTATCTGTTCAGGTCTTGAAATGTTTTCAAGAATAGAGATTTTAAAGTCCTTTTGGGCTTTTCCCCCCTTATTAAAAGGCTAGAATCTCTTTTGTTCCCATCTGTGATCATTGCCTCTTCCCATCTGGCTGTGTACTTCCATAAAGAGCCCATGTCTGTCTTCTCAGTAACCCCAGAGAGGTACAAGGCTGCTCTTAGGTTCCTCTGAAGTCATTTGTTCTCCAGGCTGAATAAACGTTTTTTCAGAGTTACTTTTTTTAGATTCATCCAGTCCTCATCACCTTGAAATTATTTCTGTTTTGGGGGGTTTATCTTCTCCATTTTTGCCTTTGTTCTCCATTCTTTGTAGGGCATTTTAGTTTGCTTCCATGCTCTCCATTATTATCTCTACTGAAAATCAAGGCAAACAAGGATTTTCTTTAATTTCTGCCCAATTCCTACTGCATAAAAGCTCCACTATTTCTTTCTCCTTTTTTCTTATTTTATGCAAGTAGTTGAAGAAATCATGCTTTTCAACTTAATTCCTCTGCAAACCTGACTTTTGGCAGTTCTTATTTTATTCATTACTGAGCTCTGAAACACAGACTTAATTTCCTTTATCCGTTTTGAATAATTTCCATTGTCCACTTAATCCTAATATCTTTCAAGACAGTTATTAATCTGATATTGCTTATATATTTTTTTCCTCTTTTAATGAAAGCAAGTCCCAGATTAAAGCAAATCAAACCATATCAAACCCAAATGAAATTCAAGTAAACATAACAACAAAACCTGGACTTCAGCAAAGACTTTGATACTGTCTCCCATGGCATTCTCCTGGGAAAGCTGACAGCCTGTGGCGTGGACAGAAGTATTCTTCACTGAATTAAAAACTGGCTGCGTGGCTGGGCGCTGAGAGTGAGGTTCAGTGGTACTACATGCTGTTGGCAGTCAGTCACTAATGGTGTTCCTAAGGCTCAGTATTGGGCTCAGTCTTGCTTAATAGCCTTAGCCTTGCTTAATAGCCTCTGGATGAAGGGGTGGAGTGCACCCTCAGTCAGTTTGCAGATGATACCAAGTTGGGCAAGTGTAGATATGCTGGAGGGCAGGAAGACTCTGCATAAGGATCTGAACAGGCTGGATTGATGGAACAAGGCCAAAGGTACGAGGTTCAATGAAGCAAAGTGCTGGGTCCTTCCCTTGGGTCACAATCACAGGCACTGCTACAGGCTGGGGGCTGAGTGGCTGGAAAGCAGCCAAGAAAAAAAGCCTGGCAGTGCTGGCTGACAGCCAGCTGAGCATGAATTGGCTGTTGACGTGTGGAAACCAATGTCACAACACAGGCCTTGTTACAAGCAGGTATGTTTACTCTGTGCAGGGAACCAGGTCTCAGTAACATTCAAAGAACCTGCTCTCCGAGCCCCAGGAGACATGTGATTATATAACACCCCTCCACCCCTCCCTCCACACACACATCCACATCCACACCTACACCCCTCTCCCCCAGCAGTAGCTGTTCCACATTCCATGATTGGCTCCCGGGCTCAAGGTCTCTCCCCATTCTCTGACCCACTGCGGGGAGCCCAATACCCCTCTCACCGAGTGGCTGTGCCTTGCACACCTGTAAAGCTGCAGAAAACATGTTTTTCACCCAGAGCCTTGAGATGTTGTTCCAATTGCTATCTCTAAGCCCGTGTAGTGTCTACCACTTGCTCTCTATATCACCTTATCTTGCGACAATACCTCGTCCCCTCAGGCATCTCACTTGCCAGCCCCCCTCCCCTGCAGCCCTGCTTCCTGATACACCAAAGCATCCCTTAAATCCTAAAATGATCCTTCCCATCCCCAACTCACTGTGTGCCCAAGTGGCCAAGAAGGCCAATGGCATCCTTGCTTGTATTAGAAATACTGTGGCCAGCAGGACCGGGCCAGCAATTTTCTCTCTGTATTCAGCATTACTAAGGATGACTGTTAAATGTTGTGGACAGTTCTGGGCCCCCCTCTATGAGTAAGATGCCGAGGTGCTGGAACAGGTCCAGAAAAGATCAATTAAACTGGTGAAGGGTCTGGAGAGTAAGTCTGAAAAAAAGTGGCTGAGGGAGCTGGTGTTCTTCAGTCTGGAAAAAAAGGAGGTTCAAGGGGAGAGCCTATCACTCTTTACAACTACCTGAAAGTAGGTTGCAGCCGAGTAAGGGTCAGTCTCTTCTCCCAGGCACCAGTGACAGGATGAGAGGACATATCCTCAAGCTGTGGCAGGGACATAAGGAAGAATTTCTTCACAGAAAGCTGGCATTCCAGCATTGGAACAGGCTGTCAGTGGAGGTGGTGGAGTCATCATCCCTGAAGGTGTTCAAGAAATGGCTGGATGTGGCACTTAGTGCTATGAGTTAGTTGACACGGTGGCATTCTATAAAAAGTGCGACTTGATGACCTTAGAGGTCTTTTCTGACCTAAATGACTTTATGATTCTGTGAACACTGATCAAAATGAGGCCAAACTAAGCTAAAATAAAGAAACTAGATTAAATATGTACACATATCAACAACACAATATTGGATGTGTCCCTAGGAGAAATACATTGGTTTACCTCCAGCTGGAAAAACTACATAGAACATGCTGCTATACTGTCAGGTTAACAATCAGTTTGTTAACAGGAGTAGGAAAGAGCAATCAAGCAAAACAAAAAGATGACTCATTTATTTTTCAATGTTTAGGTTTTTAAAGGACTTTGTTATTTATTATTCAGTAGCTTGAATGCTAAGAAATGTAGCACACATGATTATTCTTCCAACTTGAATTTCAAATCTGTAGGAGGTATCTATTTGTTAACAAATTAGCTAAACCATGAATCATACAATCAAAGAATGGTTTTGGTTGGAAAGAACCTTAAAGATAATCTTTTTCCAAATCCCCTGCTGTGGGCAGGGTCACCTTCCACTGGACCACATTGCTCAAAATCCAATCTGGCTTTGAACACTCCCTGCAATGAGGCTTCCATAGCTTCCCTGGGCAACCTCTGCCAGTGCCTTACCACCCTTCAGTACAGAAGTTCTTCATAAAAACTAATCTAAACTGACCTCCTTCAGTTTAAAGCCATTAGCCCTTGCCCTATCATTCCATGCCCTTGTCAGCATTCCCTCTCCAGCTTTCTTGTAAGCCCCTCTAGGTACTGTAGGGCTGCTAGAATGTTTCCCCCAAACTTTTTCTTCTCAAGGCTGAACAACCTTACCTCTCTAAGCCTGTCTTCATAGGAGAGGTACTCCATCCATCTGATCATTTTCGTAGCCCTCCTCTGGACTCATTCCAATGGGTCCATGTCCTTCTTGTGAACACAGTACTCCAGGTGAGGTCTCTTGAGAGCAGAATAGAGGGGAGAATCACTTCCCTCCACCTGCTTGCTATGCTTTTGATGCAGCCCAGGATGCAATTGGCTTTCTGGGCTGAAAGTACACATTGATAGCTCTCATCAAGCTTTTGATCTACCAATAACCATCAGTCCTTCTCCAAGGGGCTGCTCTCAATCCTCTTGCTGCCCAGCCTATATCTATGTTTGGAATTGCCCTGAGCCAGGTGTGGATCCTTGCTGAACTTGGCCTTGTTGAACTTCAAGAGGTTCACACCAGCCCACTGCCCAAATGTGTCAAGATCCCTCTTCCTGTTGAACATGTCTTCCTTCCAGCATCCACAAGCTTGCCAAGAGTGCACTCAATCCTACTGGTCCCTGTGCCCTGAGGGCACCACTTATCACTGCTCTCCACTTGGACACTAAGCCGTTGATCACAGCTCTTTGAGTGTGACCATCCAGCCAATTCCTTGTCCACTGACTGGTCCACCTCTCAATTCCAGGTCTCTCCACTTTAAAGACAAGGATGTTGTGCCACACAGTATCAAATGTCTTGGTAGATCATGTCAGTTGCTCTTCCCTTATCCATCAATGTTATAAACCGGTAATAGAAGGCTTCCATATTTTTGAAGCATAGTTTGCCCTCAGTGAAGTCATGTTGGCTGTCACCAATTGCCTCACTTGCACAGTTTCCAGGAGCATCTGATCAATGATCTTATCAGGTACAGAGGTGAAATTGTCTTATAGTTCCTGATGTCATCCCTTTTCCCCTTCTTAAAAATGGGGTAATATTACAATTTTCTTTGGTTAATTCTTATTAAAAGACTTCTTAAAGTTTAGAAGACAGCCTTAGTTGGAGAAGAGCAAAGAATTTTAATCAGTGTAAACCTTCTGGATATTGGAATCTATTCTGGATTAGTTTGAAGTGCACATCAATCTATGCATCTCACTACAGTCTGTAAAGTGTTTCCTCTTCTGAAAAAAAGCTTAGTATCACACTGTTATCCTTAGAATTATATAAAAATGCTTTTGTTGGAATAGATGGCAGCAAGAACAGAAAGTACTGTAAAAGTGTGAATTAAGGTTGTAAATACAAGCAGGAAGAAGGATAGTTCCATTTGAAAAATATGTGACAACAAAAGCAGTAAATACATAGAGACTACAGGTGAGCAGACTCAAGTCTATGGGATATGGTGGTTTATTTCCTTTTGTGGTGCCTTGTATAAGATCAGAAACACTTCTGATTTTTGTTTTTAGAAATTAAAGACTGTGTACTGGTAATGAGCCAGGCAAGAGTATGGTATTGACATGGCTTTAGTAAGAAGCAAGGTATTTAAAAAGATAAATAAAATACATACTTCAAAATAGGAAGACAGCACAATGTTACACGTGCAATATTGTGAGGTTTAAGGCTGAAACACTGAGCACCTTATTTAGACATCTTAGTCTTGAAATGTTTTCTATAATTGCCTTCAAAGATCTGAAAAGCCGAGTAAGACATCTCATAGACAATAAGCTTTCTGAGACAAATTTTTTCGTTATACAATTGGGCAGTATTTAGCAATACAGAATTCATAACATAAATGCGACTATCAAAAAACTAATTCTAAAAGTTTTATGGTATTTCAGCAGTAGTACCTCTTGTCTATCTGTGAAGCTACAAAAAAAAATCTTTCCACCCACTGTTTATATTTAAGTCCATCTGATAAATAAGTATTGAAAATAACTAGATGTTGGCTTGTTACATTGTGTTTTTTCTCAGAACTGTCCATGTTGTGATGCATGCATTAGGGAGATAAATATGGATATAATACTCCAGTAAGAAATGTAAATGCAATAGTATAGAAAAGGTTAAGAAGGAAGGGAGTTAGAGTCAGGGGAAAGGGCAAGAAATAGACCTTGTTGATCTATAATTAGCCTTTGTTGACCTATAATCATATGTACATGCACATATGTAGTTGCAGAAATCTATAGTCTCTTGAGTCTGTAATCCTAAACTACAAAAATTATTAGCTAAATTCCCTCTTGGCAGTCTGATAGGTAACCTATTCAGAGGTCACTCTATATAGCAGCCTAGACTGATGAATGGGAAGGAAAGTTTGTTTTGTATATCTGATGGTCTGAACCCTTTTGTGACTGTAAACATGAAACAGCTTAAAACTCTGAAAGAATTACTGGTTGCTTATGCCTTTGAGTATTCTCTGTCTTGTTTTTTTATATATAGTAACGAAGGTACAACAATACACTTGGACTTTGAAGGCTTTTAAATTTGGCATAGAGAAGACAGGGGATCCCAGAATTAGACATTCTATGCAGCCTGAATTCAACAATCTCGTGCATAAGCAGTGTAAATTAGTCGTTTAAGGAATCGTGGAATGATCATTTATTATCAGTGGGAAAAAAATGCGCCTCCTTTTAAAAGCCAAATTTCCATTGGAAATCTCCAGCAATTCTTAGGCATGAAGGAGAAAGTATAGAGTACTAATTTAAAATAGTAGCCTAACCCTTACTGTTGACATGAGTGCACTCTTCTGCTGCTTGCACATGTTTTTCATACATGTATGTAATTCTTCATAAAAACATCTAAGAGGAGGATATTCCCTAGCAGCTACATGCTGATATCTTTTCCTTCTATCAATACTCCTCCAGTCATCAGATGGATTGTCCCCATAGATCATTGTCCTAGGTTGAAGTATATTCTATTACCATCTCTGTTAGCTGTTGAAACAGCTGGTGAAACAGTGTTCCTTGCCATTTCCCTCTGTATTATCATCTGTTAATGGGCCATCAATGCCTCGCCCATGACTCAGAGATAGCTCCTTCCTGGACTATCTGCTGTTAATGGGCCCATCAGGCCTTATCACACGACTCACCATCCCATTGTGAGATGTTTTGCCCAGAGGGAGGAGACAACTATTCCATCCTGGATATAAGCTGAGACTCTGAACACCACAGGAGCGCTTAACTACTGGTCCCCCAGAGGACAAGAGCTACCATTGGACTTTCTCACCCTTTTCTTTTACAGGATCACCGCTTCAACGGAACTGCTTTGCTTGGACTGCTATTACCACAGAGTGTCAGGGTGTATCTGACTTTGTCAGTGTTCTTGTACTTCTGCATTTATTTATTTCTTTTAATTTTTTTTTCTATTAAATTATAATTCTGACTTGCGATCTCCCACTGGTTTGATTTCAAACTAGTACAATCATTTTGACCAACAATGAGTGACTAAAAAAATTCCTATGTTCCTCCTCTTTTGTTATGCTGAATAGGGATACAAGCAGCATGTGCTTTCCCTAAAAATAAATGCCATCACCAGTATTACTAATTAGAGATACCATCACTGCCTCTGGAGAGGCTTTATTTATTTTCCAAAGCTTTTTTATGTTTTGTTCTTTTTATACTTGCTTGCTGTAATTTAAAACCCACATAAACTCTGTCTAGCTCCTGCTGGCTTTAATTTTAAATAAACCTTTAAATTTTCAGAAACACAGAAGGATTCGATAGGGAATATAGACCACCCAATCACATTGTTTTGCTTGTAATTTGATAATAAGCTATCACCTCTCCTAAATGAGGTCTTCTATTGTCAGTAAAAATGGAAGGCTAGTTTTCCAAGTCATCCAAATAGTCTTGATGTTATATTGAAGTAATGCAATAAATAAAACACAAGTGCAGAAATATGAAAACACTATTCTAAAGATTGTTTTTGTAGCCTTATACCTTTATTTATGGATTATTCCTTCTTGTCTGATGTTACCTGGAAGGTCAGGAAGAGAGCCAAGGATAGAGTTTTGCCTTTGGCACTAGGCAAAGCACTTTTCACAGAGAAACACTTTTTCCTGTTTCACCCTTTCACATATTTCCATGATTCAACATATTGTTCTCCTGACATCCATCTTCTTCCACCTGATAGACTTTTTAAGCAGTCTACACAGGTCTCTGCCATTTGAATTAATGCTGTATTGTAGCAACACTGAGAAGTTTTGTCAGCCAGACAATAGATGAAACCTGCAAGACCTTTTACTCTTATATAAATAACTCCTTGCAGTGTGGGCAGAGAACTTCTGGTCCTGAGAAGTTCCAAATCATTTTCCTGTCGTTTAAAAACATGACACACAGTTATTGAAAATACAGACATATCCATAGACATATTTAAAAAGGCCTCAAATTCTTTTGATGAATTAATTAGATGTTAGTCAGGCTAATTAGAAATTGGAGGAAGTGGGTTGGTGCAGAGGGAGAGAGGGTGCATTAGAGACCCCTTCAAGAATCTATTCCTAGAAGTCTGATATTTGAAAAATTGTGATGATAATCAATATAATCAATTGAAACACTATCAGAGCTGTATATGAGACTCAACTGGCATCTGCAATCCTTTTAGAACATGGTTTTGGAAAAATATTTCCTTCTAATGGAATTTATAATAATAAAGGTATTCAAATGTTTATTTTTCGGAGCTAAAGATTATCTTTTGAACAAAAAAAATGGTGGTCTTGATGGACCTTCTTGTTCAAAAGCATTATAGTTGGGCCTCATTCAAAAACCAGTGGCCAATAACAAGAAGTAACAGAATTCTGTGGACAAATAATACTCAGACTTTTTTTTTTTTAAACTCTGTCTTAAAGCTTTTTTCACAAAAAGTAAGCCTGAACTAGACAGTAAACATGGAGTATTTTATCCCCAGCAGTTAAAAATGTGGCAAAACTAAACACAGACAGAAGATATATGACAGAAAAATTAATGCAGCATTAGATATTGATATTCCTGGTATTACCATGATTTAAATACAAATAAGTTGCATTCAAGTTTTGGCATCACAGTAAAAAATATAATTGATAAAAAACATACAACATGGGAAGCAAATGAGGAAGGATTCTTCCACCTTGTAGAAGAGAAACAAATGGTACAGAAGAGTACCATTTCTAGCATGGAATGTTATAATGATGGCACCATTCTACTTTTGCAACAAGAAATGCCTGCACATTACTATATACTATTTTAGACTTCAGATCAACTTCAAATTGGTTTCAATAACAGTCTAGTACACTGATTTTTATTTTGTTCATAAATCAGTTTGAGATTCAAAACTGACCTTTCCACAGAATTATTGAATTTTAGTAGGATAGAGCTGTATTTTCAAATCAAAATAAGCCCATATGCCTTTTTAATCTTCTGTCAGTCCTCTGTATTGGCAAAAAGAAAATATTTTTCTTACAGTTACTTTTGAAGGGAAGGTCACAATTTTACAGATCTTAGTCTGGTAAGACACTGCCCACTTCCTCAGAGGTGTAGATTGCCCCGTATACTCTCGGAAACCTCCAAGTAGTTTGCAGGCTTGAGCCCATAAATGTCATTTGAAAGTGGGTTTTATTCTTCCTTTATGTTCATTCGATTTTTTTTTTATTCTGACGTTTGTGTGCAATGCTCATTTCAAGCATGCATTTTCAATGCAGAAGATTCTATCAGTGGCAGCAGATGTGAAAGTAATGACAGGCTGAGAAATGATCTGCTGGCTGATTTTGGAAAGCACTTTATTTGGCTCAGAACAAATTTCGTTGTTTAGAAGATCTGCATCCTAATCATACTCTATTCCAACTTCTGAGAAAGGGAAAAAAGAAAGAAAAAAAAACCCAACAGAACGTAAGGTTTTGCCATAAGCTGTTTACATGGTTAAATCAAACTGTAGCATAAAATGTATTGAAAAGGATATTTACGAGAAAGCTTGTAGAAAGATGAAACAATCCAGAGTCAGTAGAGTTAAATAAAAAAAAAAAAAAAAACAAAAAAACAAAACTGAGGAAAACATAAAACGAGAAAAAGAATAGAAAATAAATCATAATAATTAAAACATGTACTATGTTAATTTATAAAACAAGGTAATGGGAGAGAGGACAGAGAATAGCAGTCTTGTGTATTATGCTTACTTCCTTCATAGGCCTTAGCAAGAATCTTAAACTTCAGGGAGAAGGGAATACTGGCTATGATCCTCTTTCATGAGATACCTAATGTTAAAACCTTTCCTAGAAGTCTCTGACAATTATAACAGTTTTGCATCTTTTTACATCTTTCCCCACTACAGAGCGTCATTTTCTCTCACTCCAACCCTAGAGCTCTTCATTTTGTCTCCTGTCTTACCCCTTTCTTCTATCTTCATCTCCAATCAAAGCTCATTTAATTTAGTCTTGTTTGGAGTTTCTGAAACCTGGACACAGTATGCATTTTCCAAAAATCTATCTGTAGGGGATTCATATATTGTCAAAGCTTTTGTTTAAAAAATTGACAACTTAAATAAATGAAGGAAATGTTAGGCTTAGGAATTAAAAAGAGAAAGCATGGAATTTAGTAGGAAATAAAAAGTCCTATCCCCTAGACACTCAAATACTTGCTAATCTCCTCAGAAATGATCCATATAAAAAAACTGGTTACATTCTACTCTTTTGATTACTGCTTGTTGAAAAAAGCAAAACGTGACACCTCCTGGCCTCCAGAACTTTTTCAAGATTCATATATAGAAACAGAAAACAGGAGTGTTTTTCTCTATAAAGGCTGAAGATTAATTTCTCCATGTGTATATATTTCCTATCATATGAATAATCCTATCATAAGAATAATTTTTCACTTCCAGTTAACCTATTAAATTAATGACCTCATTACTATATACCTGGTATAAAATCATTATTTGAACTCATTAGTTAAAAAAAACCCCATGTTTTATGCCTATATGTTATGATAAGCTGATCTGTACGTATATCTGTATTTCTACATGTAGCAAATGTGTCCATGCATATAAAAGAATGCTTTCAGTGTAGTATGGCTTATTTGTATTTCCATCATAAGTTTTGATTTCTGCCTTTGATAAAAGGTGACAGTAAAACTGGCCTGACCCAGATGGAATTACAACCTTCTCCTAAACTTAGCTGTTTCTCAGGCATGACCACTCACCTGCTCATTCAAGAAGATTCATGTGCAAGCTTGTAACAGAAACTGATCAAAGAGGCAGGAATCATGTAAAAACAAACTGCAAAAAACCCCATTTTGTGAGCTTCTGGATGCTCTGGACTGAAACATCTCGCACTAAATCAGGGATGCTGTCAGCACATACACACTACTGTAAGTAGAAAAGACATGGATACAAATGACACAAGGAGGATGAGAGGGGAATCAAACAGGGAGTCTACCTGATTCTCAAACACTCTGAATTCACACCTGAACTCAACAGCTTCACAAACAATTGTTTTGGAGGCCAAGAATGACACCTTTTGTACCCTATGGCTTCCCACCACTGCAACCAGGGTTCTGTTCTGCTGTGGTAATGGTTGGTCTTTGCTGCAGCTCCCCCAGCTGTGGGGCAGCCTGATCACCTCTCATCCTGTGTACCTTGATGGCAGGTGATATGGAAGACTTCAGGCTTATTGCAAATAGGGTTTACAGGAGCAATTAGGGTGCTCTGACCAGCACTGAGGCAGATGGCTCAGACAAAGCACAGCGAACAGAGTAGGAAGTACATCCCTATCAACTTAATGCCATGATTTAGATGATGGGTTGCTGTTAGATTATAGGTTGGACTGGATGATCTTGAAGGTCTCTTCCAACCTTGCTGATACTGTGTGATACTGTGTGTATGAGAGTTACAATAATTTATGAGGTAACTTAAAGGACAAGAACAAACTGTTAAATCAGAAAAAAAAAAAAAGAAATCTTGTACTTCACACGAAATTTGTTTGGTATTTTGTCTCACGTTTTGTAATCATACAAAGACCTTTTTCTTATATTTTGTGTTGTCCACAAGTTGCACTTGCTGCTTTTGTCAGCCTCACCTCTCTGAGTGAGTTGCTACTCTGCTAGTGGCTACCCCTTGTCCCTGCATGCCATCCCACTGCCTATCTGCTGATCAGCTAACAGCCTGTTCTGTTCCAAGACAGTGCCTGTGATACCAAAAGACTGCTGGGCCTAATCAAACCTGACAATACTTCAATGTTTCAGCAACTTCCCTAATTCAGTTTCACTAAAACAGCATATTGGATACCCTTATTATAATCCCCATGTGCCACAGTGCTACAAAGACTTTTCACAGTTTAATGCCAAAACAAAGGAGATGAGAAAAAGCCCAATCAGATGCACTTTCAGGACATCTAATACCATGTTAAAAAGCTGAAAAGAGCCAAGGATACAACTGCCCTCTTTACATGCTAGGAAAGACGATTCAGAGGTAAGAAAGAAACAGGACTCATTGAGAAAGAAGTTGCTGAATCTAACCAGAGGAAAGGAAGTTACGGATGTTCAGGCTCCAATGAGGTTCTTAAATAGTAGAAAAGAGCTAAATGAAACCAGGCAGAGAGCAGAGCTGGAATAATGGGATCATAAAAATGGCTGTAATTGCCCATATGTGTAGCCTGACATCCTGAGAAGGACGAGCAGCATATACTGCAGGAAGAAACAATAGAAAAAACACAGAAAACATTAATTCCTCGGCAGACATAGTTAAATATATAAAAATATGCCTGAAAATGAGATTATCTGTGTGATTATCTTGTTACTGGTCGCTGCAATATGGCTACTAAAAATACTTTCTAGCTTTGAGAACATCTGGGGACAATCAGAGGCACTTTTAATCTCGTACCTTTAAAAAAAGCAACCTGTTTTATTTGCTTTAAGTCTGTCTAAAACTGCCATTGCATGTTCCCCTATTATTGTATTTTAGAAAATATTGAAAAGCAGATTTATCCTCTGCTTTTTTTTTTAAAAAAAATATCATTATAGTAGGGAAATAATTTTAAATAAAGAAATTCTAGATCTTCCAAAATGATATTTTAATAGTGTTAGTAGGTCAGAAAGACAGTTTAGCAGAGAAGAATGAGGGCTTTTTTCTAATGATGGATGTAGCATATTCATTTTGGACTCTTTGTACTCTGTCGCTCACTGTTAATTTGTTACTGGGCTTACACAAAGATTAGAGAGGAGATGATTTTTATCAGCAGCACTCATTTGTGCACTGTTTTATTGTAATTTTTAATCTTTCAGCAGGTAAATATGCTGCCTTTTCAGAAATAGCTCTGTTAGTTTCCTGTAATTACATGCCATACATACTTCATTTCTGTTTCCGTGAGCTAAAATGATCAGGAGGTAATGCTGGCAATAAAATAAATACTCTGTTTTAATAACTTCCTAGAGAAAGCTAATGTCAGAAGGACTTCTGAATTGTTTCAGAATATACAGTCTCTGCCAAAATAGGTATTTTTTTTATCCCTAAATTTTCACTTAGGTGTTCTTAAAAATATTGAAAGATAGAAGCATTCTAATAAAGGAATTTTAAAAGGAGGAGTTCAGATTTACGATATAACTCAAAATGTCTGGTCTCAAAATATATAAAGTACATTCAACAACTGGATCTTATAAGGAGATAAGACATATGAAAAATGTTAATTCTCTTCCATGTTTTTTGCTTTTATGTTTAAAGGTTATTATCTCATTGTAAAAGCCGTAGCTGAAACAATATGATCATGTCACACAATGATGTTGCTCTATCAAGTTTTCTCTGAGAAAATTGTTTGCTGCAAAAGCTGGAGGTGTGGTAAGAATGCACAGAATTTAAATGTCAACAAATTCTTTCATACTTGTTTTATCATAGCTGTTGCTAGACATTGGCAAAATATATTTGGGGCAACTCTTCAGAAGCTGAAGACAAAAATAATGACATTTAAAAAAATGGCATGGGGAAATGAGTAATTCTTGTTGCCAAATAAAACCCCTCAGTAATAGAATACATGGAATATATCCTGGCAATCAAACAAAAGATTAAAGCGCATTTACTGTCTTAGAGTAATCTGCGAACTTCTCCTTGATAGGAAGAATTCAAATTGTGAATCTCCTGTGTTTCCTAGGTTACATCCACTATAGTCTGATTTCTACTTTCAATGAAATCTACGGAATTTGAACACAAACATACATTTATTTGTGTAGGAAATTCTGCTTTCTGCAGGAGCAAATCTAGGAATTTTGTGAATGACTCTACGGGCTGAAAAAATATGCCACATACATTAAAAGAAAAACCATGGTTATATATGAATATATGAATTACTGACTTGCCCAGGAATTATTCCCAAGGTTTTACTAATTATAAGTAGACATACTTTTTATCTACTCTGAGCACAAAAGTATATCTTAACATTTTTTTAGGAGGGTAGGGTCTCTCAGGAAATGTTCAAGGAGGCTGCTAGGGAATTCAGAAAAAAAGTTAGGGAGGCCAAAGCTCAATTCGAACTTAAATTGGCAACTACTGTAAAGGATGATTAAAAATGTTTTTACAAATATATTAATGGTAAAAGGAAGGGTAAGACCGACCTTTGTTCCATATTGGATGAAGCAGAAAACTTAGTAACTAAAGATGAGGAGAAAGCAGAAGTGCTTAACGCCTTCTTTGCCTCAGTCTTTAGTGAGAAGATAGATTGTCCTCAGGGCAACTGTACTCCAGGGTTGGTAGGTGATGACAGGGAGCAGAATGGTCCTCCTGTTATCCAAGAAGAGGCAGTCAGGGAACTGCTGGGGCACTTAGATATTCATAAATCAATGGGATCAGACGAGATCCATACCAGGGTGATGAAGGAGCTGGCGGATGAGATTGCGAAGCCACTCTCCATCATTTACCACCAGTCATGGGTCACTGGTGAGGTTCCAGGTGACTGGAAGCTGGCCAATGTGATGCCTATTTACAAAAAGGGTAGAAAGGAGGATCCTGATAATTACAGGCCAGTTAGCCTGACCTCAGTACCGGGTAAGGTAATGGAAAGGTTCATACTGAGTGCCATCACGCAGCACTTACAGGATGGCCAGGGTATCAGACCCAGCCAGCATGGGTTTACAAGGGGTAGGTCATGTTTGACCAACCTGATCTCCTTTTACGACCGGGTGACCCGCCTGGTGGATACGGGTAAGGCTGTGGATGTTGTCTATTTGGACTTCAGCAAGGCCTTTGATACTGTCTCTCACAACATACTCCCGAAAAAGCTGACAGCTTGTGGCTTGGATAGGAGGACTCTTTGCTGGGTTAGGAACT
>VXBA01011246.1:365594-390251 GCA_013399895.1 Serilophus lunatus | reverse complement strand
CACGGGGCACCTGCCACTGTCCCAGGGACCCAACGGGGGGGGGGAACCACCCATGCTATCCAGGACTATCCGGAGCAGCTGCTTCGCCCACACCTCTGACCGCCGTAGCACCACGTGGGACCTGGCCCACCGCCGGCATCCCCACTCCCTCCATCTGGAGCCGCGGGTGTCGCTGGGATGCCGGTTCACCACTGTGAGCTAGGGCTGCCACCGCCACCTGAACCACTGGGAAATGTGGCGAAAACGGCAGAAGCAACTTTGCACCCCCGGCTCCGTGCTCATCTGTCCGCCACCGCCCCACCACACAACCTGGGCAGCGGGGGGACAGGGGGAACCCCTGGGAGGAGAGGCCCGCCGTGGCTCCCTCGCCTCAGTGCAGCGGCCACGCCACTGGGTGAGCCGTCCTTGTCCCTGTGGGACTGGGAGGAGGGGAGTGGTGCCGGCAAGCGCGGTATGTCATGATTCCGGCACTGTGTGTGCCAGAGCGCCTGTTCCGCCCACTGCGAGCTTCGCCACCACTGCTGCCCCCCCTGGCTCCGACCCAGGTCGCAGAGAACAAAAGCGGGCAGGGAGCTCCGCAGATTCATCGACACTGCGATCTTGATCCTTTCCTTTAGATTTCTTAAAAAAAACAACAAACCAGTTTTACGAACGGGCAACAGGTAAACAATCTCACATACCCTCCCAAACCCACTTGCCTCCCTCCTTTAGCCCCTCAAAACCCCCCGAGACCCCTCATACCTGGAACACACACCCCCCCCCCAAACCCANCGACCCCCCCCCCCCCAAGCCCATAATAGTTTTAAATTCATTGCCATAACACAGAATGTACAAGAAGTAAAATACACGACACTGAATTATGAAGGAAAACAAAATGGAGAGGTTCAGAGTTAACAAAAGAGTGATCCTTTATGTTACATATGTTGTGTAGCTTTTGTGTGCAACATTTCTACTTATATGGAACAGTAACTCTGAACATAAGTAACTTAGCATGGCTGTGTCCTACTCTGCCCTGAGCACTCAAAGGAAGATATCAGGAGGATTTCTGGCTACAAGCATAAGAAAATTACCTCTCTAAAGCAATTTTAAATCCTAGTTGGATTTAGAAAATATGAAATACAAAACCATATATAGTTCATGCATATTATAGAAGGTATCTTTAACTACTTCTTGCTATATACTGCAAACTGCCTCCCGGGTGATAAGGATACAGCTCCAAGGTCATGTTTGTAATGAATATAAGGTGGTTTTATTTCTCCTGCTGCCATTTAGAAAACAAACAAAACTAAACTAAACTAAAACCAAACCCGTAGTCTAAAAATATTTCATGCTGAATCAGACAGGTCATTAGATGGTGCAGTTTGGAGTCAGTAACTGCAGAGATCACACTGTAAATTATAGATAACCTTGCAATCAAGAAGGAATAAATTTTAAAAACTGTCACAATTACATTCGTCACTAATATAACTTAGGAAGTAGCAGTTTTGTTGAAACAAAAGGAAGACTGACACAGAATATTTCTAGCTGTTATTTTTTAACACAGCATTTCATAAAGAGTAAAGTACTGGTTAAGGTTCTGCAAGACAGTTTGTAAGCACCCTGCTGTTTACTTTGTCTACAGATCTGTCCAAGATATCCACAGGCCATTTTGCTACAGCCCTCCTCTCTGACCTTGAGGATTGCTCACACTCCAGCAGAAACACTACAGTGTTCTAGAGAGACAATCTTTTCTGATACAATCTCAGAATGCTTTACGGTAATGAAGACAGCTGTTGTCACAAAGCAAAACTGCTCAACTTATATAGTTTGAACCAAATCATCTCTGAAACGGTTTATTGGCCCAATAATAACATGAAATTAACCTGCAAACAATGAATAATACATCCAGGATCAATATCACTAGCACAGTGGAGAAACCACAAGACCACATATTATGAAATGTTAAGAAATAAAAATTTATAATCGACCTCTTATAACTAATCCCCCAAAGGCCTAAGGCTGCATAGTTATGTGCACAACCCGTCCACAGGCTCAGGTCATGTGACAATTGAGCACTGTTTCACTGGGGAGTGCTTAGACCTTTGCCTGCAGGTCTTCCTGCAGAATATGTGGTGCTGTGGCTCTACTGATACCCATCTTGCTCCATGTGACCCCCCGTAAGATCACATCTGCAAGGCAGGTCTTCTTATGCCAGATGCCCATGTGAGCGCCTGCTACATCTCCAATCTTTGCTTCAAAACAAGCATGAACTCTTGGAAAAATTTCAGCTGGTCACCTAAACTGCATTAATGTAGGTCAGGCTAGGATTGGGTACTGAGATTAATGTTTATTTCTTTGTCTTCCTTTAGTGCCACAAATTATTCCCTGTTAGTTCTATTTACCACTGAATCACAGAAAGGCTTGGATTGGAAAGAACCTTAAAGATCAGCTAGTTCCAACCCCCCACAATGGGCAGGGGTGCCACCCACTAGATCAGGGGTTACTCAGAGTACCATCTAACACAGCCTTGAACCCTTCCAGGGATTAGGTATCCTCAGCTTCTCCAGACAACCTGTTCCAGTTCCTCACCACCCTCACAGAAAAGAGTTTCCAATCTATCTCCTCTTTTAATTTAAAACAATTCCCTCCTGTCCTATCCCTATCTGCCTATGTAAAATTTTAGTTTCCTTCTTTATTTATAAACCGTTTTAAGTACTGGAAGGCTGCAATGGGGCTCTCCATGGGGTCTTCTCCACATTTAACCCCAGCTACCTCAGCCTGTCTGATCATCAGCTCCAGCTCTCTGATCACCTCTGTGGCCCTCCACAGAGACTCACCCCAAGGTATATGTCTTTCTTGTGCTGAGAACTCTAGACTTGGACACAGTACTCCAGGTGAAGTCTCAAGCAAGACCTCTCTAGGGGCAGAATCACTTCCCTTGACCTGCTAGCCACACTTCTTTTGGTATAGCACAAGATGCAGTTGGCCCTCTGGGCTAATAGCACACATTGTTGGCTAATGTCCAGCTTTTCACCCATGGGAACATCCAAGCCCTTCTCTTCAGGGCTGATCTCAATGAGTTTTTCTGTGCAGTTGGCAGTCATGTCTAGGACTGCCCCGACTCAGGTGCAGTACCTTGCAGTTGGACTTGCTGAACTTCATGAGGTTCTCATAAGCCCACTTCTCAGGCTTGTCCAGGTCATCCTGGATGGCATCTGGTCCTTCTGTTTTGTCTAATGCACCTGTCAGCTTCATGTAATCTGTGAATCTACTGGGGAGTGGACTCGAGCTCACTGCCTATGTCACTGATAAACATATTGAAGAGCACTGGCCCGGCCCCAAGACAAAGCCTTGAGGGGCACCACTCATCAATGATCATAGAGCCATTCACCAAAACTCTCTGGCTGCATCCATTCAGCGAATTCCTTATCCTCCAAATAGCTCCCCCTTCAAAACCATGTCTCTCCAATTTGCAGAAAAGAATGTTGTGTGGGACTGTATTGAAGGCTTTACAGAAATTTAGGTAGACCTTAATTAGAGAGTCATATCCTTAACAAAATTTATCTTGAATATAATTGTGTTTTTTTTCTTAGGAGATACTTATCATAGAAAATATGCTTTTATTGTTCATATTCTTTGAGTGAATTTGTAAAAAAAAATATTTATTTGAAGAGTTTTGGAGTTTCTCTCCAGTGTTTTAGAAACGAGGCTGTTTTATGTTGATACGGCAGAGTCAAAATGAGAATCATCTCTACTGTTACACCTAGAGAATGAAGGCGTTCATATTTTCCATTCTGGACTGGGAGAATCAGAACCATAGGGATTCAGGAATATCTTAATAATCACATCTTACCTTAATAAGATAAGAACTGCACATATGATTTATTAGTATGTCTTGATTATATCAGAGATTTTACAAGTCAAGTAGCGCTTGTTAATTGTAAAGCTGTACTATGAGAAATACTGTGATATAAATCAATTTTAGGGTCCAAAAGATAATTTTTCCCTAATTACAAGTCTGGACATGTTCAGATGTGATTAAAGCAGCAGTTCCTACAAAGGAGTTGGTGTTAACACTCTGATTCTGTGTAGGGATGAATTGGGCTTCAGTGCAATGAGACATGATACATATAGATAAGGGCTGGAATAAAGAGAGATGCCAGGCTATGTATTGAGTCAGTTCTCAAGGATCATCTGCTCATAGCTTGGATGTTGAGAAGCTCCTAAACTAGAATTGGGTTGTGTTCAGATTTGGCTTTGGTCAAGGAAAGTGCCCTACAAAATTTTTTCTTACAAGTGTCACTTCCATAATTTCTGAAGTTTGCTGGAATAGCTGTCTACTCTAGTCACATCTGAGTCTTCTGACATTTCTTTTGCCTCCTCTGATCACGGCATGGGATAGTCATATTTTGGACGTGCAGTGCCATTATTCTTAGTAGGCAGGCTGAGAGTTTCCTGTTTGGAATTCCCTGTTAGGGTGATATGACTTGCAAATAGCCCTTTCACTTTTGCACACTGATGGGATAGTGAGTCTACACAAGCTCAGCCAACTTTTGCATTAGGAATTGTCATACCAAATTGAGACTCAAACCAGTGAAAAATACTTTGTAAACTGATAAACAATAGAATAAAAATGCAGTGAAGTATGAGCAATACTGTCTTAGGAGAGTACACTGACAATTTTAATAATGCTGCTTCCAGTACCTATTAATACAGTTTCTTTTAACATAACTGGATAATCTTTGGAGTAGTAAACAAGCTTTATGAAAGAGCTATACATTTCTTCTACTTAGTATTTCTGCAACACAAGTTCAATTTTTGCCTCAGTAAACAATTTAAAGTAATAGGGAGTCCATCTGGAATAATGCAGATTCTATCTGCTTCCCAAAGAGAAACATAATAGTGAATTCTGCTTTCACACTCCCAATTTAGTAAGCAAAATAAATAAAAGGAAATTGCAATTGTTCAAAATTATTTACTCATCAAGTGTGAATATCAGTGTCCTGAGTGACAGAGGTCTTGTGAATAGTTCATTACAATATTTGCATATCAAAGTAGGTTTTTTGTTGTGTTGTTTTTTTCTCAGAGACCTTGCCAAGCATCTTAAGATTTTGATTCAAATTTGGCTTTGGACACTGGTACCTTATTCATTTGTGTTGAGTGACTGGAGTTAATGAAAATAAAGTAAGAACTTATTTGAAAATTTTAATTCTGTAGTATTTTATGGTACTAGCAGAAGAGGGAAAAGAAACTACTCTTTTATTCATCAGATATTGAATTTATATTCTAACGTTATGAAATGATGGAACTTTCTTTGTCAGTAGCTTAATTTTTTATTTTTTTTTATCAAAACTGCATGCAAATCATGTTGATGGAATCACTTCCATGATGCTTCAAAATGGCAATAAATCTACTAATGTAAGGAAAAACATCCTGAGACTTCACATTAGGAACTGTTCCTTCATGATGCTGTCTGATAATGTCTATAGTTAACAATTAGTCAAGCTTTCTGCTATGAACACTCTGCTGATTTTTTTTCCTACCTTTATTTAACATGTAAGGCAAATTCCTTTGGCTTATGCATGGAATATAGCAATGGCTGTCAACACAGATAAATATTTTTTTCATCATAATCAAAATGTATTCATGTTTGGTTTTCAATTTAGAAGCAACAGAGGTGACAAAAGTCTAGCTCAAACAGTTGGTGCTTTCTGAGTTCTCTTAAAGGGAAAAAAAAATTAACAATAATTTTAGGAGTATTTCTCTGTTGCCAGAATTTTAAGTCCTAGCAGCAGTTACTTGTTAAAAGAATAACCATTCATATAAGATGTGAATTGTCAGAAGTATTTTCTTTGACACTTTCAGAGTTCTGACTCTCATAAAATCTGTTTTAGTTTATAGTTAGATGGATTCATTAAAAAGAGAGAAAATTATTGCTCTCAATCATCATCATGTATCAGAGCACTGTGTTTACACTAGAAAAATAAAAAATAAGATCATAGCTATGTTGAATAAATTAGACTGACGAGAACTACTTGAGAATGGGAAAAAAAAGCATCCGTCTGCCATTAATGAAAGGCAGGGGACAGGGACTAGAAGAGAAGGAAAGGTAAACTACAGAGTCAGATTCTCACTTTTGCTTTGTCTTATTCCAGGACAGCCTGAAATAAGTTTTTTTTCAAGGCTGCTGCTGGAATGGTTAATTTCCATTCTTGTTTAAAACCATTGAAAGGGAGATGTAGAAGCTGATCTCTCACTTTTCAGAGAAACATAAACACCTATGTGATAACTCATAAGTTTTTAAGTTTCAGAATATCTTTTTTTCCTAATGACAAAAAGAGAATATCTGATGTTTAAAACATCTGAAGCTTTAAACCATTTCCTGATCATTTGAAGTTCAGAAAGTTGTAGCAGGCTAAAATCTTTAGAGAATGATAGGACATGAAGGTATGGGAAATGAGCGAGGGAATCATCTTGCAGAAAAATGTTTTCTGTGTACCTACTTAAGTAGCTAACTATGAAGATTAGAAGGGGTTGCAATGCTTGCAGCAGCGGTTTGATTATTGTGAAAAAGGACAGAGGAAAATGAGGTTGAATAATTTTTCGATGGAAAAAATGTCTACAAAAGGTACTTTTAAAATCAGTGTCAACAAACAAGTGACTAAAACAAAGAGAGAAGCAATTATTGACAGGTGATATGCTGATCACACTAAATGATTTATCATTCTCTATTTAGAAAAAAATAGTGTATGAAAGAGGAATGTGTCTTTAGTATTCCAAATGACACTTGTATAATTTTAGTTGTGGAAAGGTCTGATTTTTTTTAATTATTTTTTACATTAGTACTATAAAGATCAAGTATGGAAGAATCAGATACTTAGATCCTCTACAAATATATCATAAACAGCTTTAGAAACATCACAGCACGGTCCTGAGAAATAAAGTATCAGCCACAGAGGTGACTAAAAAATTCTATGTCAACATTTTGTGAATATATAATGCTAATATTTTTATTCTAGAGAATGAAAATCAGAAATAAAAATTCTGTTGGTTTTGTGGGGATTTTTAAAATTAAAACACTATTTTTAATTTAAAAGAAGGAAAATAAAGAAGTTCTATATATGTAATGGGAATGTAAATTCACATTTCATTTTTTAGCCAAATTTTTATTTCCTCATGCATGTTAATATCTTGTTAGAGTTTGGGGGATGTCGTGTTTTGAGGGGTTTGGGGTTTTTGGGGGGGCTAAAGGGGAAGGGAGCGGTATTTGGGAATGTTGTTGCTCTGTTTTTTAAAACCGTTTTGTTGGTTTTTTTTCAGAAAGCTGAAGGAAAGCTGAAAGTCTGGAAACTTGGCGGAGCTCCCTTCCCGCTTTTATTCTCCATGCCCTGGGTCAGAGCTGGGGAGCAGCAGCTGTGATGGAGCTCACAGCGAATGGAACCAGCGCTCTGGCACGCGCAGTGCTGGCGCCGGGACATGCCGTGGTTGCCAGCAGCGGTCCCCTCCACACCTCTGGTCCTGTGGGGATGGGGACGGCTTGTCCCATGGCGTGGCTGCAACACTGGTGGGAGGGAGCCACGGTGGGCCTCACCTCCAGGAGGTTATCCCTGTCCCCCTGCTGCCTGGGTTGCGCAGGGAGAGTCCCCGGTGGCGGCAGTGGGCAGAACGGGGTTGCGNCCGGGACATGCCGTGGTTGCCAGCAGCGGTCCCCTCCACACCTCTGGTCCTGTGGGGATGGGGACGGCTTGTCCCATGGCGTGGCTGCAACACTGGTGGGAGGGAGCCACGGTGGGCCTCACCTCCAGGAGGTTATCCCTGTCCCCCTGCTGCCTGGGTTGCGCAGGGAGAGTCCCCGGTGGCGGCAGTGGGCAGAACGGGGTTGCGGGCGGAACTGCACTGTGAGTGCCACTGCCAGACCCTGGCATGCCCATGGGCAATGGCATGGATGTGGCTGCCCAGCAGGGCGGCGCGGAAGGTGTGGTATTGGGAGCGGCAGCTCCCCGCTTGTGGGCAGAGACATGATGTGAATGCCGGCACTGGACCCCGGCATGGCCACAGTCAGTGGTGTGGGCTCAGCAGTGGCTGATCCCACCCGATCCAGACCCGTGCCTCATGGAGTGCACAGAGCCGCGTGGCACCCCACCCCCCAGCAGCAGCCAATACCAGGGATGGCAGCTGGCACTGCCGGCCCGTGGGGCCCCAGTTACCTTNTGAGTGCCACTGCCAGACCCTGGCATGCCCATGGGCAATGGCATGGATGTGGCTGCCCAGCAGGGCGGCGCGGAAGGTGTGGTATTGGGAGCGGCAGCTCCCAGCTTGTGGGCAGAGACATGATGTGAATGCCGGCACTGGACCCCGGCATGGCCACAGTCAGTGGTGTGGGCTCAGCAGTGGCTGATCCCACCCGATCCAGACCCGTGCCTCATGGAGTGCACAGAGCCGCGTGGCCCCCCACCCCCCAGCAGCAGCCAATACCAGGGATGGCAGCTGGCACTGCCGGCCCGTGGGGCCCCAGTTACCTTCAGTGTGTCCCAGCAGCGGCAGGAACAGCTGACGGGAGTTGTGTGACACAGTGCGAACTGTCCACCAGCCCTTCCCTGCTGGCGGTGCCCCAGCAGGGTCTGTGTGGGTCCTAGCCATGGAGGGCAGATGGCAAGAGCCTAGCAGGAGTCCCGCAGCCCAGCCCAAGGTGGCTGGAGCAGGCAGGCATGTGGCAGCTGCTCTGGGAGGCTATGAGTGGTCCCACTGGCCCAGAGATCCCTCCTGGGGGCTTCCCGTGGGCGGTGGGTGTGACGCAACTGGTTCCCATAGACAGCGAGTGCCACACGGATAGCGGCTAATGGCACCTCCAGGTCCTGGCCGTGTGTGTTTTGGTGGGAAACGCCATTTTGCCTAGAGTGAAAATCCCGGAAGAGAGGTGGAGCCTGGCTCTGCTGGCCAACCAGAAGACAGCCTGACCGGGAAGATGTCACATTGCCGCGAGACTTCAAGGGCATAAAAACCCCCCGAATACGTTAAGTCCTCGCTCTCTTCAGCTTTTGCTCGAGCTGGGAGCAGCATGGCCCCTCTCCTCCTGTGTCCCAGACTGCACAGCCTACTTCCACCCACCTCCATCGGCACAGGGAGCAGCACAGGGCCATTGGAATCAAGCCAACCAAACAGGAAGTGATAGCTTCCCCATGAGTCTCCCTGGGGGGGGTGTGCTTTTCACCATTTTTGTATTTTGTAGGGACTTCAAGGGCTGGGAGTATACCATCAGAGACAGAGAGAGGCGGCTTCCCTTTTCTTTCCCCTGCTTTTCTTGGCCAACCAGCTGGCTGTGGAGAAGCAGTTTATTTGGTTTTTTTCCTTTACATGACAACTGTTGGGTTTTCATATTTGTATATTTTGTTTAAGTCTGGGGGCTCCCATAAGGTTTTCCTGGTAGAGTCCCTAGACAATAAACTGTTACCTGCTGTTAAATTCTGTTCAGTCTTTGTTGTCATCGTTGTGTGCACACCCCTAGTGAACATAGTGGTTCAAACCACCACATATCTCCTTCCTTAACACTGTGAACTAGAAATACGGAATCTATATTACATAATACGTATAAATCTCTGGGACCTAAAGATGAAGCACAAGACAATAAATTGTTTTTTATATCTGAAAGAAGGTGAAATGAAATGTCTGAATAATATATAAATAAGATATTTTATTATTTTAATTTGTTTGTGCCCTATGTGGCAGCTAAGAATTCAAGACATAAATAAGATCTCATCTTTTTTCATATGATGTCTTCATGCTTTCTGTAAATCTTACTTTCTACAGACAAAGTATTCTTTGGTCAGACCATCTCACTTGTCCTTTTCCATTAAGGTGCACACATAATGTGAGAACAATTGAGTTGTAAGTGAAGCCTTTAACATTTAAACAATTCTGTTGTTATTACATAAATTTAATTTTTAATGACTGTATATTTTTTTAATATATTTCTGGTTTTCTTTTCACTTAATAGCTTGTGTTTAGATAGTAGAAAGAGGCACACCATGGACCTTTCCCAGTTAATCTGTTTTCGTTCGGCTTCCTGAAATTGAAACCCAAGACAATTTACTGACAGAGATGTGGGGCCTTCTTTGTCAGTTAACATTAATACTTGGATACATTTAATTCTTTTTGTATATATAGGTGCGATTAATCAAACACATACATACATACCTACATACAAAAAATAACCTAGTATATGACCACCTGAAATGAAAGAACTCTGACAATGATTTCACCTGAATCTGAGCACCATGACATCTTTAATATATTCTTCCACAGCTTCATACTGTTAGGTATGAAGGTATTATTAGTCCATGTCTATAAGAAGAATATAAAGGTATCATCTGCTTGGTCTATAATCCCAAAAACAGATACTTTTTTTTTTTCCTGCTGTATGATTAGAGAAGTATCGCTGTCGGTCACTATCTATTTCTCCCAGGATTTTACTATTAAAGAAATATGAAATCTCAGCAAGTTATTCCATATGCTGACCACTCTTCAGAAAGGAGAACTTGGAAGCATTTACAATACATATGAAGTGATTTACACACAATACATATGAACATTTAAACTTTATTAAATTTATAAGCTAAGCAGTTCTGGATGTGATGATCTTTTTCATATATATACGTATGTGTCACTCCCTTTTAGAAACAGAAGGATAAAAAGAGAAGTGCATATTCTGCTAAACAAAAGGAGAATATAGGAAAAGGTAACATTTTTAATTAAATTGTAAACAAAAATCTTACAACAACTGCAAAATCATCAGTTGTAATTTTCAGATTTTCCGAATGTTTGTGTTTGCCAGATTTTTTAAAGGCCTCACTTCGGTAGCTATTGGCTTTTTTGTAAGTTTAGCCATAAGCATTGCAGTGGGAGTGACAATATGCTGAGCTCGATGGAAAATCCTGTTGGTGCTGAACAATCGAATGGAAAATTTTGGCCCTGAGCCCTGTAGAATAACAAAATTCACATCACTAAGCTCATGATTATAGTTTACAGCACCTGGCTGTGCTCTGGTTCAAAAGACTGAATACTGTTAATATAAGGAATATAAGGAAGTGTTTAACCATACAATTCATCTTAGATATACCCTGGAGGGAAAAAAAATCCCCTAGGCAAACTTTTTTTAATTAACCAGATGTCGATATAAACTATTACAACACTAAGTGCAAATTCTGGGATGTTTCTCATTTCAGTAAAGGGGGTTTATTATGTTTTTGTATTTAGCTTTTGGGGTTTTTTGTTTCTAAAAAGAAGACGAGAGAAAGAAGAAAAGAATTAAAACAGCAGGTAAGAAACTAAGCTATCTAAAAAAAAAAATAGGGGCAATGTCTTAAAACAACGAAGGTTTTCTTAAGTAATTTTATTATAGTTTTAGAACTGTTATAAATTTTCCAAATTTTTCTGTGTTTGAGTTTTCATGGCATTAAGATGGAACACTTAATGTTTGGGTATCCCACAACATAAATGCTCCTTAACACTTGTCCCCTAAGTAAATTTCCTTCTCATATTGTCTGCCTAATCATCAACCATTGTAATTATTTCTCCTTCATCTGAGTTTAATCAGTGCCTTCACACCTTGAATATGAATGTGGTTCTAATTTCCTTCCTTTTTGTATCTTTCTCCATAATATCAATGCATAGACAAGAACAACATGGATATTGAAGACACAGAATAGTTTCTGTTTAGGATAGAGATGATATGAGTTAAGAACAATATGAAAGAGATCAAATAATCTTGACAAACTAAACAAAAATTATTAGGAAATTACTTCATGCTTTTTTTCATAATAGACTCAGACACCTAATAGAGCAAGATTACAGGTTTAGAGGAAGCAGAAGAGATTTTTCTTTAATTAAATATGAAGCTCATTACCATGGGATCCAGTGGATGCCAATTTTTTCTAATTTTGGTTAAAAGCTATTACATTTCTTTGAAAAGATACTGAGCAAATCAAGTGGAATTTTTTGGAGAAAAGGACGGGTTGCACTTTGCTGAGTATAGTCAGGACCCAGTTTGTGGGGTTATCAAACATGTATCAGACAATCACATATATAATAATAATAGCAGAAATTTCTGTTAATGTGACTATATTGTATATAAGTATAGCAAACCACAACAACTTAGAAGTCATGTAATACCTCATATTCTTGATTAAGACACAGGTTGTTTAATCATTTGAATCAAGCACATCATTGACTAGTTATTGGTCAATGAATAGTTAAGAGACTGAATAATTTCTATTCTGATCTTTTACAGATGGAAAACTAAAACTGAAAGGAAAAGAGAAAACCCTTTACATAATTTGTGACATGTTGTGTTTTGTTGTTTTATTTGTAGGAATAATTGTAGCTTTGGGTTATATGTGTTGTCCTTTTTATACAAGTTGTTATGTATGCCCACTGCTCAAACCAGGCAACAGAAGTCGTAATTCTGCAAATCTTGCACAGGAATTAGTTTTGGGATTTACACATCTTTGGAATCAGAGAAACCAGGGGATTTGTGTGGCTCTCCCTACACGGCCCTACTTTAAAGCCTTTGAAGTACATGGACACACCTTCTCAACAAATCCATTCACACTTGTTCCAGTGTACAAAGTTTAGCCGTTTGAAAAAGGGCTTTTGAAAGGGGGTGTAAGAGAAAAACCCCACTTACCTGAGTTAAAATTCAAGTTTTCCTCAAAGCTGTTTCCCTGAAGCTGGATGAGGGAGGAAGTTGAGATGAAGGAAGCCGTGTCCCGGGCAGGGCAGGGGGTTGCCCCCAGCCAGGACCAGAGGTGGGGGGAGAGACCCTTGTTTCAACTGCTCTCCCAGGGTTTGGGGAAGGAAGCTGGGATCGGGGGCCGGGACAGAGCGGGACCTGCGCCAGTCCCGGTGACCCGAGGCCGGGGCCGGGCAGCAACAGCTCCTCGTTTCCTGGGGCCGCTCCCCCGCCACCCCTGGCCGGGGCTGGGCGGCGGCTCATGGCCCCGGGCTCTGGGGAGCACAGGGGGCCGATAACCAGCCGTGGCCGGGAATTTCAGCACCACGGCTGCTAACGGACAGCGGATAGAAGGCTAGCCCTGGCATCGTGTTGGTGCTGTGGCATCTCTGAGGTGCTGCCGCCATGAGAACAAAGATGGCGGGCGGCACTGAAACTCGTGAGTTCTTCAGCAAGAAAACACCGGAAACTGAGGCGGGCCCGACTGGCTGGACGGATGGGAAGCCAGCTGGACCAGGAAGAAGGCAATGATATTCACGCGAGATGGAGAAGGCTTAAAAGTCGAGGCATGGCCCCACCCTGCTCTCCTTTTTCAGTGGCTACTGCTAGGAAAAGGATCGGAGCCCCGGTGTCCAGCGCCCGCAGGCCTCCTGGCGAGATTCCACCCTTTTCTCTCAACCCGGGAGCCATTTCCAGCTTGCTAGCAAGTATTCTTCGGAAAAGGGGAGGGAGGGAGGTGGTTTTCACCTGTGTTTGTGTTTTTCAGAGAGTTNTTTTCTCTTTCCCTTTTTGTGTGTTTTTTTTTTTCCTTGCGTGTTGGGGGTCCCTCAATGTAATTCTGGGGTCTTCGGTGGGTTACCCCTACCTCTCTAATTCAAATTCCTTGTAATAAACTGTTCTCCTGCTGACCATTCTATTCAGTTTTCCATCACCTTTATTGAACCTGCCCCCTGAATGCTAAAAGGTGGATCAAACCACCACTAAAGGTAATCAGTTATACTGTGGGACCTGGGGACCCCCTTGAATCCTGGCTGTTTGAGAAAATATTTGTCTTAATGCATGATGTGTATCTGCTGGGGATACCCATCTACCGAATTTAAAAATCAAGACCCGCTATATAATTCCATGTCTAATTTCAAGACATGTTTGGCCCACATCTAACAAGCACATACTGTGGAATACACCACACCCAGTATTCATTAAAGAATATTTCAATCACATAATCCCCCCAATGTATTTGATAGACTATATTGACACCTGGACTTGCAAAACAAACAGCTATCTTGCACCACTTGGATTAACTTGCAGATGCTCTTGTGGAAAGTTTTACTCATGGTTAAGCCTAACTCAGCACAATGGTCCAAGGTGCAGGATAGTACTCCCATCCATGTTCTCAGATCTTATCTTCATTATTCATTGGCACAAAGGACATGGAGGGAACTAAGTTCTCCTGAACAGAGCCAAGAAAGGGATCAATAATATACATGTTGTACAGTGTAGTAACAGATAGCTTTGGGGCTTAAGGTATTTTTTACACCTTCCATAGCTACCAGGTAACACCAATGGGCCTTGGAAAATTTTAGATGACAGGTACATGTCCTCAGTAATTGGACCAGGTATGCCTTTGGAGAGCCTAGTGCACAAGTGCCAAAAATTGCTTTACAAAATCAGTTGATGTTAGATATGTTATTGCTAAAGGAACGAGGGGTAAATGGAATGTTGTCTTACTGAAACTGAATGTTGTATTACCATTCACAATGAAGCCTGAGCCAAAAAGAAAAAAATCGCAGATCAAACATCAGAATTTTTTCAATCACTCCACTCCAAATACTGACTTCAAGGAATTACCCAGCTGATGTCCATACACACTGAGTAGGGGCGATGTCTAATGAGAATTGTGTTGATGATTCCAATTGGATTTATGGTTTTAATGATGGAGATACCTGTCATATACCACATTGTTACTCATGTCATTAGTTCTGCTTCTTCTGTCTTTTCTCCTACTACCCGCTGTATAGGGATGCACACTGACGAAGCATTTATAAGTAGATGTATGATGCTGTGAAATTATTACCTTCCTGATCTACACTTACTGCTTTAGGCTGCTGACTAGATTACAATGAATTTTTCTTATTCTGTTGATAGTTTTATTTCATGTGATTAATAGCAATATAATGAGCAATTCTTTCTTATATCAAAGTAAAATTAGAATAATGAGGGAATGTATATAGTGTTAATTTTAAAAGTTGCTTACAAAAAGAATCTGAAATCTTTTCAGATCAAGATGAAGGCATATGTTAAGGATATAAAACTAAAACACATATATTACTTTGTAAGTATGCTTGAGTAATATTCCTCCCTTTTTATAATATATAATAAAAAAGTCCAGTGCTACAGTTAAGCTTTCCAATTTAGAAATTCAAAGTGTAGACAGAAAAATTACCCTGTCCGTTTTGTTAATACACTAAACGGGGCCAGGTTTTCACCATTTGGACTTCCCTTGAAAAGATGCCCTTTGTAAATTAGAAGGAGCTACCACTTCAGCCATGCATTAATTCTGCTATGAACCAGTAATAAAGGAGAGTACTAATCTTCTGGCTGTTACGTCAGTTTAACGACTTTATTC
The DNA here is from genome assembly GCA_013399895.1 of Serilophus lunatus. Classification (NCBI taxonomy): domain Eukaryota; kingdom Metazoa; phylum Chordata; class Aves; order Passeriformes; family Eurylaimidae; genus Serilophus; species Serilophus lunatus. Next base: position 374,919 of record VXBA01011246.1, on the reverse strand, counting down.
ACTAAACATGCATATCTAGATTACTCTTAGAAAAGAGTAGTTATACAAAGTTTATATATATAACGTTTATATAAGTTAATGTTATATAAAATTTATATATTTATAGTTATACAAAGTTTACATAACACTGAATTTCAAAACTGAACAGAGTTGTGTATTCTGAGAATAATATAAGCCTGAGCACAATTGAATGTCAAATTAATAAAACAGCTGTCTAAATCCTAACCCAGAAATAATTTAAAAAAATCTGTGGTCTGAAGTTTACTTGAGACATCCCAGAAATATTTCTTGATACAGTTTTACTCTGGATCTGAGCATGACTTTATTTGATTTTTAACCTATTTTTTTAAGTTACTTAAATGCTGAAACATAATGAGGAAAAGATGAGTTCTTTGTTCATGGGGTTTGTTGTTTTGTGACATTCATTAATAAATTCAGATAAGTCTCCCTGAGGACAGGTTGGATAATTAATTAATATATGTATATTTACTTATTTGTTACAGAAGATTTCAAAAATCTTTTTAATATTTTGAAAATCTTTTTAATATTTCAAAAATAAGTACCCTTTTTATCTTCACTTGGATCATCTATTTCTTTCAAATAATGTGTTTCTCTGCTTGTGCGGCTTTCAGAAGGTATATCCTCTTCTTTTCCCTCTCAAGAGTTACTTGGTAAGGAAGACCATTACAAGTTACAGCTGAGTGTCCTGCTACAGTTTAATTATTGTAAAAATCTCTCGAGAAGGAATGGCCTTTAGGGGAATATCACGCACACAGCTCAGTAACCCTAATCAATCTAATTAAATTTCTGCAAAATAAGCATTTTTAAAAGATTTCTGGAGGTTCTGTAAGTTTTTCTTATTGTTTAGTGTTGCAGGATTTATCTTTATTCTGGGAAGGTTTCTCAAATATTGCAATGAATAATGCATTATATTTTAATGGAAAAGTCCTTGTACAAAACGACTGCAATGGCATAGTAGAGAATATTTATTTTTGAGGGCAGACTTTTTGCTGTAGTTTCCTGGTGCCTTGAAGTGGGTTGACCCTAGATGGACATCAAGTGCCCATCTTGGTTGTTCTATCGCTCCTCTCCACAGCTGGACAGGGGAGAGAAAATATAGCGAAAGTCTCATAGGTCAAGACAAGAACACAGAGAGATCAATCTATGGTCAGAGGCAAAACAGAGTTGGCTTGTGTAAAAATAATTTAATATACTACCAATCACATCAGAGAAGGATAATGAGAAACTAAACCAAATCTTAAAGAAAACTACCTTCCCCCTACTCCTCCCACCTTGCCAGGCTCAACTTTATGCTCCGATCCTCTACCTCCTCCCACTTAGTGGCACCAAGGACCAGAAATGGTGACTGTGATCAGTACATTACATGTTGTCTTTGCTGCTCCTTCTACCTTAGAGAAGGACTCCTCACATTCTTCCCCTGCTTCAACTTGGGGTCTCTCCCACGGGAGATAGTCCTCCACGAGCTTCTCCAGAGTAATTCCTTCCCATGGACCGCATATCTTCACAAACTGATTCAGCATGATCTTTTCCACAGTGTGCAGTCTTTCAGGAACAGATTGTTCCAACATCCATTGCCCATGAGGTCACAAGTCATAGAAACATCATAGCAACCCAGCAGAATGGCTTGTATTGGGAGGAACCTTAAAGATCATCTAGTTCCAACCACTGCTCCAGTCCTCTGATAAACTTTGTGGCCTCCTCTAGGCCTTTTCTAACAGATACACATCTTTCTTGTGCTAAGGACCCCAGATTTGGAAACAGTACTCCAAGAGAGGTCTCATGTGGGCAAAGTATAAAGGGTAGAATCATCTCTCCCTACCTGCTTGTCACACTTCTTTTGATGCAGTCCAAGGTACAACTGACCCTCCTGGCTGATAGCGCACATTTCAGGTTCAGCTTTTTGTCCATGAACATCTCTAAGTCCTTGTCAGGGCTACTCTCTTTCTCTCCAGTTCTCATGTCTGGATTTGCCCTAAGTCAGGTGCAGCACTTTGCACTTGGACTTGCTGAACTCGTAGGCCCAATTTTCAAGCCTGTCTAGATCCTCCTGGATGGCATCCTATCCTTCTATTTTGTCAATTGCAAAGTTCAGCTTTGTTTCATCTGCAAACTTGATGAGGGTGTACTCAATCTTACTGTCCATGGCATTGATAAAATATTAAAGAGTAGTAGTCTCAAGACAGAGCCCTTGGGGACATCATTCATCATAAGCCTCCATCTGGACATAGAGCCATGGACCATAACTCTCTGGCTCTGTTCATCCAGCCAATTCATTGACTTTTCCACTGAAAAATCCACTCTTCAAATCCATATCTCTCCCACCTGGAGATAAGAATGATATGTGGGACTGTCTTGAAGGCCTTAGAGAAGTCTACATAGATAATATGGGTCTGTTTTCCCATGTTGACCATTCCAGTCACTCTATCATAGAAGACCACCAGTTTGGTCAAGAACAATTTGCCCTTAAGCCATACTGACTGCCTTAGATCTCCTCCTTGGCTTACATAGTCCTTAACATTGCTCCATGATTGTTCTTGGCAAAAAGGGGAAGCTTAATGATCTGTACTTCCCTGGGTCTTCCTTTATTCCCTTTGTAAAAATCAGAGTGATGTTTCTCTTTCACCAGTTGCGAAGGACTTTGCCTGACTGCCATGACTTTTTAAATATAATGGAGAGTGGTTTGCCAACAGGATCAGCTCCCTCAGGACCCTGGGATGCACGTCATCAGGTCCCATAGACTTGTGGCTATTCACTTTCACGAAGTGGTCCCAAATCTGTTGTTTACTAACAGTCACAGGAACATTGCTCCCTCAGCTCCCACTTGGAGACTCAGGGACATAAGAGACATGTGAAGCCTGTGAAGACTGAAGTGATGAACTCATTGAGTAACACAGCCTTCTCCATATCCCCTTTTACCAGTTCTCCCTTCTCACTTACTAGGTGGAGGGAGTGGTTCACTCTTTTACTTTCCTTAAACTTTTCTTGGGCTTTTTCTTCTGAACTATATACTTAGTAAATCCCTTCATGTTACTCTTCACATCTCTTAACAAATCCCTTTCCATCAGTGCCTTAGGTTTCCTGATCCCATCCCTATATATTTGAATTGTTTTCCCGTTCTTTTCCTGGTTCACCTGTCCCTGCTTCCTCTGGCTGTGAATTTCCTTCTTATTCCTCTGTGTGAGAAGCAGACCCTTGCTCAGCCATGCAGAGTTCTGGCCTGGCTTGTTTTATTTCCTATACACTGGGATGAAGAGCTCCTGTGCTCTAAGAAAAGTTGTCTCAAAGACCTGCCAGCTCTGGGTCAGCCTCTCTTTCCCTAAGGACAGTTTCCCAAGGCATCTCATCCATTAATTCTTTCAACAGCTGTAATTTTACTCTCCTGAAGTTCAGACTTAACCATTTGGCAGGCCCATGATCCTCAAGGTCATGAACTCAACCAGGGCATGGTCACTACAGCCCAGGCTGGCAGCAATGTAAATCTTTTTAATGAGCCCATCTGAAATAATGAGAATGAGGTCTGGTAGTGCTTCTCCTCTGGTTGGTGTGTGTGATAATTGGACCAGGACGTTATCCTTGATGCGCTTGAGGAGACTCCTGGGTTGCTTACAGTCAATTGTATTGCTTTCCGAACAGACATCCAGAGGGCTGAGATCCCCCATTATGTTGAGCAGCTGGTTCCTGAAGGACTGCACTCTCTGGAATGGGACCATGCTGGAGCAGTTTGTGAAGACCTGCAGCCCAGAGGAAAGACTTAGATTAGAGAAGTTGGTGGACGACTGTTTTTCATGGGAGGGACCCCACACTGTAGCAAGTGAAGCATACAAGGAGTCTTTCCACTGTGCAGGAAGGAGCAGCAGACACAACGTGTAATGAACTGCTAGAGGGAAGAAGGCCAAGAATTCAGGAGTAAAATTGAGCCAGGGAAGAAGGGAGGGTTGGGGGGAAGGAGTTTATTTAAGATTCAGCTCTTTCTCATTGGCCTACTCCGATTTGACTAGTAACATAATTATTTTTTCACCAAGTCGAGTCTTTTTTTTCCCATGACTGCAAATCATGAATGATCTCTCCCTGCCCTGAATGTTAACCCATGAGCCTTTCATTGTATTTTCTTCCCCTGTGCAGCGAAGGAGGGGAGTGATAGAGCACTTTGGTAGGCACTTGGAGTCTAGTCAGCATTGACCCACCATGGAACCAAAGATCAAAGTTGCATGCAGTGTGAAGATTCTGCCAGAAGAGGAGTTCTTAATCAAGAGAGCTATAGGTTGAAGAAGACAAAGACTGATATGTAGAATGATGACATTACACCAAACTAGTAAAAAATCTAACAGTGTATTACTGTAAATGCAAATTTCTTGATATAGTCTTATTAAACAGCCTTATTAAAGGTGTCAATAGTAAGCAAAAATGAGATCTGTACAAGGAATCAATAATTTAAAGCACGTACTTTATTTGGCTTCGGTAAAAAAGTAATTTAAAAATAAAATTATAAAATAATAGATTTTTTTTTGATAATTAATTACATGCTTAGATGATTTTTTGTTTCCTCACTGATGTGCACATGAGTATTTTTTTCCTATATAACCCTTGGTGTAAGACATAAAAAAACCCTAAGATGAGTAACTTTGAATGAAGTTACTTTTGCTCTGCTGCAATTACCTTCTACAGAAATTCTTAAAATGAAGGTGTTTGTGATACATGAATTTAAAGAAAAAATTCAAAGCAAGAAAAGCCTGGCTTTTATTGTCTAAAAGGTACTGAAATTCAAAAGAATAATGTACCAATACAGCATAGTAAAATCACAGGGAGTGAAAAAGCTTTACAAATAGAAATCTGAAAGTAAATTCTATATTTGCACATGTCAGTATTATTCAGTTTCACAGAATACTGACACTAGCTTTGGGAAATTTGAAAAAATAGGGATTTCAAAACCCATATTTGAGCTACATCTTCTCTCTCTTCAATCCTTCAATTCCCAGCTAGGTACGTATTTCTCAGTCTTTCACGTTAATGGTAGATGCACATCAGAATGCAAACTTCCTGAGCTGAACTTGGAACTAAAAAGAAAACTTGAATTTTAGAACTAAACTTCCTGTAAGCTTGAATCATATTCACATTATTCCAATGAGGATTGATTTCTATTAAAATTCCAGCTCATTTTAGTCTTTGTAATGAGCCTAAAATAGCTGCCAGCTTGCAGTGCTGGAATTAATGATAATTAAATGTAACACAAAATGTATTTCCATATTTTGTATTGCTTAAATGATTTCATCTCAGATGTAGTATGATTCTTTTTAGAGATGACTACTTCTATTTAATCTCTTTTCCAATTTTAATTTAAATTTCATATTGTTCCTGACTGTTTAATGAATATTTTGGGAGATGGCCATAGTGTTGTTAATTATACCGGAGACTGAGTATAATTAATTCTTTTGGACCCAAAGTCAGCTAGTTAATCGATTTCTGATGAAACTGAAGATTAAACACAGATAGTTCACTTCTTCCTTCATTCATTTTAATTTTTCCCTCTTTGAATTCGATCAGATTACTTTGGGAAGTCATTGCTGGCAAATCAATTTGTGAACCCATTTGGGATATTATCCAGATGTTAATAGATGGATGATCCACTTGGACCAGTCACCTTCCTGTCCATTTTATTTTTCTTTTTTTAGTTTTTAAAGAAAATATTTCTTTTCACTAGATTTACTAGCTTTATTTTTCATTCATATTTAAATGACTCAACTCCCTATTAACAATAAGTCCATTAACTAAGTGTAGAATAAAAAAGGATTCTCAAAAGAGTTCTCTGCCAGACAATTCACAAAGTAAAAGGGCTGTAGTGATGCAGAAGACATTCCTTGTATTAGTGAGACATTTACTAATGTGGTTAAATTTAATTTTAGCGAATGGTCAGAGAAGGTGGAAATGAACAAGAAAAAATACATTAGTATGTCCAGGAATTCCTATTCCCAGAGTTATAAATAATGGTATATTTTAATTTTTGGTGGTGGCTATAAGAAAATAATCAAAAAAGGGCAAGGAAGAAATGGAAAAGATAAGAAGGAGGGCTTTCTTCTAATCAATGAGAGAAATCTTGAGCACTTTTCATTTATTACTTTATTTTTATAGTAACAGTTCTAGTTTACTACTGTTGTACTGCAATGGTTCATGATCCAATTGTGTTCTGTTGCTGTATTCAATATCCTTCTGTGAACAGATTTAAGACAGCTTTTAATGTTGTTTCTTTATAGGCAGGTGAGAAAAGTGCAGAAGTGTATCAGGCGATTCATTATCTCTATTTCTTGGAAAACTAGCCAAACAATACAATATTTAACAATGTTTACTTACATAAATTAATCCCTCTTTAACAAGATATGTAAACATAATTCAAACTCCTCCATACTTGGGCACTTTACATGTTAAATTTATATAAATTCATTACTCAATAAAAGCCTTGATATTAATTCAGAAATATTTTCTGTTTCTCAGATGAAGATCAGATACGCCTGTTTTTTGTTGGGAACTGTACTGCTTAACATTCAAACAGCAACTTTGTCAATCTTTAGAAACAAAGACTTCACCAGATTAAAAGCCATTCAGTTTTCTAATTAATGTTTCTGTAGTATAATTCTGGCAACCTTTCTGCATATTTATAGCTGTCAGTGGTTAACTTGAAGTTTCATTTCCAGAAACATTACTTTTACATTTAAAAAGAAGTGAAATGTTAGTAATTTTTCAAAAAATTAAGGCTTATAAAATTTAGCCTTTTCTCACGGGGAATGTAAGTATTAAACAGCCATTAAAATGTAAGAAGAAATAAATCTAAAATTTTACATCTAAGTTTTACATTATAGAACTGCATTGTGCTAGGTAAGGAATGTATTTAGTCTCAAAATTATGACACGGAGTGAAGCCTAACTGGAGTAATGAGATATGTTTTGACTTGATAATACCTCCACTTACGAAAAAAGTTTGTCTTCGAGTTATGTCTTATGGCATTATGAAATAATTAATAGAGCATGTTCAGACCATGACAAAATCTCCAAAGAATGTAAACATTAGATACAAGAATCTCATGATCCTGCTATGGCTGTAAGACATTGGAAGAAGCAACCACTGGATAGCATGTGACCATTAAACTTTTATTTATTGGCTGTAACAAATAAAACATTGAGTATAAAAGTAAATTTACAATAAATGGGTCATTTGGTCCCCTTGTACAGTCTGTCTTTCTTGGATCCTCTGGGACACCACACAAACTTTAGGTCCCTTCCTTTCTTTTGGCAGCTGTGACCCAGTCTGTATCCTTCGCCTACCAAAACAGCACTCCCGTTTTAAGGGACATACCAATGGCCGCTACAGTGTCTGGGCCTATGAAATCATGAAGACAAATATCAGTTGTTCTAGGCTCAAAACAACTTACTCTTTACATAGTTGTTTCAGCTATCTGAATCTGGGAATGGAAGATTAGTGTTACAATATAGAACACGTCTTTATAACCTTATCCCTGAGGTCTAAACAGTGAGTGAAGAGCTGATTAGACCTTCAGATTTGTGAAGACTGCACATTAAATCTTGTTGTATCATAAAATGTAAATTTAGTTCTGTTTCTAGAAAGAAGTATGACTTCCATAGTGTTTGGGTGGTTTGACTGGACGCTACTTTGACCACTAAACTTATGAAATATTAGTTGAATATTAGATTAGATTCCATTTTATTATTAATAAAATGACAAGGAGATAATTTGATGTGTAATCAGGGAAGCCTAGCCAAGAAATTAGATTTTATGGTTCGTATGGGGATTTTAATGGTAAACACTCCTGTTCATGTTTATGTTACCTGTGAATATATTGGGAATCAGGGAGTCAAACATAAAGTGTTGTCAAATTAATATTTGTAGTAATATTTAAAGCTAAGAGTTCAAAGAAGTGAATTTCAATGATGCCTTGGTTTTGTAGCTACTCTCACACTAGCCAGCTACAAACGGACTGCTAGTTCTATGCATAGAGTTACTGGATGTGAGATAAACAGCCAAACATTACACTAATTACATTTTCCCCTTCCTTTCCCTCTCCACAGTTTCACATCTAGACAGTGTAGTTTGACCATATTATATGGATATCTCTACTGTTGTGGACATCTGACCATATTATTGATTCAGAAGTATCTGATTAGTATTCAGTGAAATAGGGTATCTTTATTTCTATATTTGGTGCTTTTTTTTGTATTTACCTAGGCAAATGGTTACATGGAAATAGAAGGAAGACCTGCTGAGTTGTGGGTGTTCACTTTTTATTGAAAGAAGCGAATTCAATTAGACTGACTACTTATCAAATAAAACTGATATTCTACTTTAGGTAGATATTATCACTCGATAATATCAGGTTGTTTATTTACACTTTTCATAAGAGAACACAAGAAATCACCATTAATTCTAGCAAATATAATTGAAGGACACTACATAACTTGCTGCAGTGAAATACCACAATGTAGACTATACTGTTAAGACCTAGAAACAAAGGATAACCCCTTACACTGACACTGTCTTTCCACTGCTGTATTTCCTTAATTTATCTTTCCAAAAGTAATTATGCTGATAATAATAATGTTGATGGTAGCAATGATAACAATAACAGCTGGTGTAGTAGGAGTTACTGCAAGCGAAATTAGTTTCATTCATTTAAAAAATAATCTGATCCATCCAACTGCTGAATATTGCTAAATGAACCTATTGGTTACAGTATGTGCCAAAGACTAAAAGCAAAAACATTGCAAAATTCTGTGTTGAAAATGCTGAGAAGGACTCCAGATTTTCCAGCTACTTCTGTTGCCTAGAGCCAGCTTCAGATTTTGTTACATTCAAGGTCAGTGCTACAAATCAGAATATGTGCAGTGAACCTTAATTTTGCTTTTTGGCTTGTTTTTCTCTTACAGATGCCAAATATAAAAATCAAATTGCATTACATTTTCTTTAATTAGCTTTTTGTTTCTTCCCTGCAAAGAGATCATGATTATTTAATGAGTTTGCTGTACTATTAATAATATTTCATATCAAAGCGTATTGTTTCAAGGTTTCTGTCTTAATTTTCAATTTTTTTCATAGGGTGGCCTTAGGTATGCAAAATGATTGTGATCATATTTTGTCATGTTTTAGTGGGTTGAAACGGGGGGGGGGGGGTGCAGGGGGGGTGCTGGCAGGTTCTTGGAGGGAGCGGGGAAAGGGAATGGGGAGAGGATCGCCTATTTGTTAGTATAAAATGCTATTTTTTCAGGTTTTTTTCTTCCCTTGCTCCCCTCCCTGACTCACC
>VXBA01011246.1:319314-365271 GCA_013399895.1 Serilophus lunatus | reverse complement strand
GAAGTTCACTCTCTTTGGCTTCCTGCAAAGCTGGAGAGCAGCAGCACGGCTCCCCTTCTCCTACTCCCAGGCCTCGTGGCTTGATTCAGCCCACCTCCATCGGCATTGGAGTCACACGAGCACAACTACAGGTTGAAAGCTTCCCCAAATAACATCCCGGGTTGGGGGGAGAACCTCTCACTGTGTTGTGTTTTTTTCAGAGATTCCAAGGGCTGGGAGTTGGCTACCACCAGAGAGGGAGAAGAGGAAATAAGTGGCTCTCCCTTTCCACTGCTTCTTTGTGGCCAGCTTGGCTGGCCTTTGAAAGCAGTTCCCTTATTTCTTTTTTTTCCTTGTTTTTTTTTTTGTTTGTTTGTTTTCCCTTTTTTTTTGTAGTTTTTGTTGGGTGCTTGTTTTTTTGTGTTGAGTCTGGGGTTCCCTTAATCTGTGTTTCCTTTGAGCTCCAGACAAATAAAGTGTTTTCGCTGTTGTCACATTCTGTCATTCTTCTCCTCATTATTAAGAGTGCCCCCTAGTAAATATTGTGCTGCTTTAAACCACCACACATGTAAAACTACCCTTCAAACTGTCTACCAAAGTGATCCTGTGGATAAGGAGGTGAAAAAAAAACCAAAGAAACCAAAACAGCTACAACAACAAACTAGGAAAAAAACAAACCAAACTGGAATCCAGACATAAGACACATTCTCAAAGGAATAAAAATTATGATCTCTGAAGTTTGTTTTCAGAGACCACAAGACTTGTTTGCTACACACAGCTGTTTCCTATCAAAAGGCAAACTGCCAAAATAACAGGATTGTTATTACTACTAGCAGAGCTATTAATGATAATTTGCCAACTGTAGCTTTACCAGTCGTTCACCTTCATTATTGGTCCTTCAGCAAGAGTTCATTTCTACTCTTAGTTCTTTATCAACATCACTCTACTATTTGTTTTTCGTAGTTAGATTCCTTATTCAGTTGTTGGAGGCTGAAGCTGTTACAAATATTAAGGTTTCTTATGAAAAGGCATTTTCACTGAAAGATTAAGCTGAAGAAGGAGCATGATTATCTTATATATGTTATTAAGCATAATGCTATAAGAAATCCCCTCACTTCAAAGAGAAGAAATTGCCTAAATATTTGGTATCTTCTCTCAGAATTAGTGAGGGAGTCAAACTATGACTTGTGCAGAAATCCAGAAACCTTTCTACAGACATAACCTTGGACCCCTGCCCCTAACCTTTTTGAACCAGAGGGTTTCGTGATTTCTCTTATTCTTTGGGTGGATTACTTCCAACATTCATTTCAGCACAAAACTCAGCTTCTCAGGCATAGAAAACGAGTTCCACTAAATCATGAGATTACAGCCTAGAGAAGAGAGCAGTGTCCCGGAGGCAGCTATCTCTCCAGGTTGGACTGTACAATGAGTCATATGGTGACTATAAAAAAGATCACAACATGTTGCTTAAAATAAAACTGTTAAAACATTTCTGAAGGGGAAGTTCTGAGCCCTGGGTCACAACATTTTAAAGATACCTATGTTCAAAGCAGAGGAAGTTTAGGCTAGTCCTTACAAGTACCCCCTTAACATGTGATTTTGCAGAACAGGAAACTTTCTGCTCATTTCTTACAAGCTCAGACAGTGCTAAGTTCTGCCTTATCCAGCCATTATCCCCTCAAAAAACCAGACAGAATGAACTTGTATTTCAACAAAACCCCAGTTTACAAGCCAGTATATACTCATTAATGAAACAGTTTTTACATTTTTTTTTTTCTGAATGCATTTTAAAACTAGCTATTATTCAGAAATTAAAATATTGTACAGATCATGGCCATTTCATAAGAAAACTTACTATAAATATGTCCCTTGTCCTAATCTAATTCTTAAGAAAAATATTTAATGAGAGAAAATAGGATGGTGATTATAAAGGAATTAATTTCCATATGATATGTGAATGTTTGTATTTAATTTTTATGAGGATAAGTATTGAACACCTGATGCTTCACAAAATTAATTGTCTGATGCTGGATAGATCAGCTAATATCATTATGGAAATATTCTGAGTTATATACTTGCAATTGCCATGCATATTGCAATAAGGCAGTGCAGTGGGAACTCTTATTTGCCATGGCAACCGTTAATTGGATATGCAGGAGGTGGTGTTTTTCTTTAAATAAATCTGACTGGGTCAGCAACTGAGTGTTTGAAATAAATGATTTATATTTTACACAATTTTTCATATTTTTTCAGTTTTTGAATTAGTTTTTTCTTCATATCTATGTGTTCCTCGGAAACAAATGGGACAAAATGGAGTGGAACCCTGGGACATTTTGTTTTATGATTATTTTTGTGAATGCACATGTTGTATTTCTGACAAATAAAAGCTGATTGTAATTATATTTGTGTTCCTGCCATGTGTTCTCAGGCCTCTTTCTCTATTGTTTCTTTCTCATGTGACTATTATTATGGATCAAATAGCTGCTTTGCATAAATCATTTCCATAAAAATGTATAGTTGCTTTTGATTTACAGAGACTGAGACATAGGAGACAGTCTTTTTGCATATCACACTGGGATTTTGATTAAAATACATTGGGATGTATATATGAAAAATTAACATCAAAAGAAATGAATTCTGAGCAAACACTCATGAAGAAATTATTAAAATCTGAAGACAATAGATATTTCAAGACAGGAAAGTATGAAGTGCAAAGAAAAGACTCATTGAGTTATATATTCCACAGCATATTCATTAATAATTTGTTTAGAAAGACTACAACTGTCTCTATGTTAAGCCATGCTTTCAAATTACTAGTTTTCTCACAATTAAAACCAGATGCAACTCTGAAGTCATTTATGAATGTGGTTAATTTTATACAAGGTAGTAATCATGCCTAAGTCAAAGAAGACAGCGATATTATTCAAGGTCATATTATTTTCCTTGGTTACCTATGGAGGTCTATTATGACGTTAATAAGTCAATATTCATGTTATTCCATAATATATTAATATATATCTAGGAAAGAATCTGGACTTGATATAGAAAAAAAAATCTCCCTGATATTAGTCCATGAATATATTGATGCTTCAGAATTAGTCTACAGAACTTCATCCTGGAACACAGTCTAGGATTTTGTCAGATGCCTGGGCACGTTACTGCTCACAAGCACGAACCCACCTCCAGAGGAGAATTTGGAGCAGGATGTGTGCAAAGCACTGCATATTCCATGCCGATCAATATATGAGTTCTCTAGGCTGGGGAAGACTTCTGTCCCAACCACCTGCAGCCTATGTCATAAAGATGTAGTAAATATGGGATAGTTTGTGTGTGGATTTTTGGGGTTGTTTGGGGGGTTTTTTGCCTGTTTACTTCTTTTCCTAAGTAAAACTATTATGATATTTTTTTATATCTGTAATAAGTAGATAAATCTCCCAGAAGTAGCTCTTATACTGTTACTTACCGGGCATAATTACATTTTCTTCTTGAATATATTCTCCAGGTTTTTTCTGTGGAAACACATCACCATATTCCAACCAATAGGCTGCTACATAAAAGGTACTTTTCTTTCTTATGTAATATGACAATGATTCAGTATATACCAATAATACTCTGGGAATGGTCTATTGGATTGGGCATCTCAGAAGATACAGAGATTGAAACTTAACATGTGAATTTAAATGCTTTCCAGAGTTTTTACTGGGTCATGGGTATAATAATTTTATACTCTGAGGAAGATTCCCTTTAATTATATGATCTTTGTTTGAAAATCCTTTTCTTTCATAGATACTAGTTTTCAGATCCAGCAAAATGCTTAAACAAATTTATTCTTGATATAACAGAAACTGTTTGTGACAGTTTTGTCCCAAGCATAATGAGGACATATTAACTTTAATTGAAGTCATCACTAAAATGTATTGAGCTGAAATACTGATGCAGGGCTACAACCGTCAAAAAGTCACAATGGTGAGACAAAAATTTCTGGTTTTAAGATAACTTGTCATGCAAGCAGTTATAACAGAATCCATCTAAAAACATATGTATAACCTCCTGAATTATCCAATTTTGTCCATGCTAAAAAAATAATATCAAGGAATGATATTAAAAGAGCAACCAGGTTTAATTAATCAAGGAAATTCATGGTAAGTAAAATATTTCAAATTACCATTTTCAGCCAATGGAACAAATATTTATATTGTATTTATTGTAAATTGATCCATTCCCAAGAAATTCTTCATGTTTGACTATTTTAACTTTCCTTCATCAAAGTTTCCTATTTTTCCTGGTTTTTGAGGGATTTAAACACATGTGTTATTGGATACCTACAAATTAACAGTTTAAAAATTAGTGTACTCTTGATTGCCTGACTTACAGCACAACTGTACTCTAACACACAGCAACCGGTGTCAATGTCAAGTTTACAGCAAAGCCCTTAACCAATATGACATCATTTTCTGTATTTATTTGGCCTGAATAGTGTCATCGTTTTTAATAAGACTGCAATGTGGCAGCCAAGATCTTACTATTATCCTAGAGAGGCCTCTCATGTAAATGAAGAGTCCCCTTGATCTCTTGATATGTTATTAAATTTTAAATATTTCAGGAAGGTATGTATTTGTCTATTTCCCAGTTCATAATTTTATTTTTTTTCCTCTGGGAAAAAAAGGGGAAGAAAAATAGAAAGAGGCTTTTGTTAAATAGTTGTTCTGCTTTGTTTTTTAATGTAATATTTAAACAAAAATTCAACAAATTTATTTGACAGCTCTTTTTCTCAGTGTGAAATGCAACATCTCTTTGGGGGGTTATTGCTGCCATCCAGGCAATAGTCATTTCACAGAATGTGACATTACTTGTTTAGAATTCAATTATGTTTTCTTTCATGTCAGACAACATTAAATGATCATTTGAATGTAGGTCCTTTGAAATCAGTTATAGTTACAATTCATGGCAGATGACTCCTCAGATGTCAGAAGCCTGGGCCAATGGAGAAAACCTTTTTTATTTTACATATAGAAAACAACTGACAATCAAGACAATTCAAAAATGCTTATTACACTGGAAATAGTCGTTATTCACTTAATTTCTGTACTCAGAAGTTTAGCCGTGCATTCATTCATTTTAAAAGACAGACATTTTCATTACATGTAAGTTGGTTTTAGACCTCAATTCCAAAGCTAAAAGCTAACTGGAAGAATTACTTTTAAAAATATATCTGAGTCTTTGAAGTTTGTCTACTAAACTTTTGAAATGCCTTCAGTTAATTAGTATCTCAAACTACTGGAAAGAGAAATGGTGGCATGTTTTACCAAGAGAACTTCTTTTAATTCAGTGAGAAAATAAAACATTCTGGCAAAATTTACAGGGATAACCAAGGCAGAAGCATTCCGCAAAATCATTGAGCACAAAGCCACTCACAGCTTTGTAAAATGCAATCCATTTTTTTTAAGTTACCTAAAAGAGTAAAGAAAGAGTAAAAGGAAAGAGAAGAGAAAGAAAAAGAGATAAAAACAATAAAGAATGGAAGAAGAAGATAGGAATAAAGAAAGAGACTAGAAATAGCTACCCCCAGAACATCTTACATGATGAAGGAGTGTCCCAAGAGAAAACACAAGATGGAGCCCATGTGCTGCTGTATTCATGACCACCCCTTCCAGATGGCACATCCAGGACTCTGACCACTTAGTTCACCTCCAGGCCAGAGTAACCTGCCCACAGGCCTGAGTAACAGCCTTTGCTATGTGCCTTCCATGAGGCTGCAGGCCTGACCATGAGATTTTTGTGCACTCTGCAAGCCTGGCCCTTTCCCCCACATTCACGAGTAGGTAGGCTCCAATCCACATAAAAATACTAATAATAACTGATCCAAGGATGGATCTCAATGTTTTTTAGAAAATATAGCTATTCAGATTCAGAAAGATTGGTCCTTGGCTGCTGTAATTAATAAAGGGGATTATATTTGTGATCTTTCATCTGCGCTGATTTGACTCAGTTTCTACAGAGATTTTACAACCTAATTGTTTTTGACTCAGTTCTCCTAGAAGTGTAGATTTTTGAGTCCAAAAAAGGAGTTAAAGAACCTGTTCTCTTTCAACAGAAAATAGGTGTCTGTTCCTTGGCCTTTTTGAAATCTCTTCCTCAATAATTTAACATTATTATTTTTAAAAAAATTACTTTTACAAGATACAGTATTAAAATTATCATGATTCTTGGTACTTTGCTTGTGTTATATAATCTCCTTTTCAGAGATACTTTTTCTTAGTTATTAGCCTCCTCAATTTGTGCATCTTTACGCATTTTGAAAAAAACCCATGTTTTTCATAAGTTTTTGGAAAAAAAAATAAAAAGAAAGTGAGAGGTTTTGTCTCCTTTGCATGGAGATTAGCGTTGTATGTTTGCAGCCCAGAAAGCTGACTGCATCTTGGGCTGCATCAAAAGAAGTGTGGCCAGCCAGTTGAGGGAGATGATTGTGCCCCTCTACTCTGTCCTCATGAAACCCAATCTGGGGTAGTGCATCCAGCTTTGGAAGTTCCAACATAAGAAGGACATAGACCTATTGGAGAGAGTCCAGATCAGGGCCACAAAGATGATCAGAGGGCTGGAGAAGCTCTCCTACAAAGGCATGCTGAGAGAATTGGAGTTGTTGAGCCCAGAGGAGAGAAAGCTTTGGGAGACCTTATAAGGTACCAGCACCTAAAGGTGTCTACAGAGAGCTGGAGAGGCACTTTTTACAAGATCATGTATAGACAGGACAAGTGTAAATGATTTCAAACTGAAACACACTAGGTTTAGGTTAGATATTAAGAATAAATTACCTTCTGTGAGGGTGCTGAGGCACTGGAACAGGTTGCCCAGAGGAGTGTCCTTCTAGTACTGGGGAACCCAGATCAAGAAAGATGAATGCAAACCAAACCAAAGTTGTACAAATTTGATTAGTATGTATTTGTGAGGTATAGAAAAATGTGATTATTCTGCCTGAAATAGTCAATGCTGTTTTCATTTGTCAAGTAGTAAACTATAACAGATGACTAAGCACTGCATTGGCTAATGTTGCTGGATGGATCCTTTCATGCCTTTCCTCAGTTGCAAATCTCTAATGACAGTTTTAGATGCAAAGTAAACAGTAGGGTACCACCAAGGTATTTAATGGAATCCAGTTTAAGAAAACCTATTACTGAAGTTTTCCATTAGTCTTTGGAATAGTTACACTGGACAATACCTAGCATATATATCAGCAAAACTTCACTGTAGATAACCTTGAATCTTGTGTGCAGGTTTTGTCACTGTAACATAAGAAAGATATTAAGCTATTAGAAAGCATCCAAAGGAGGGCAATGAAGATGGTGAAATGCCTTGAGAAAAAGCTGTATGAGGAGCAGCTGAAGTCATTTGGTCTGTTCAGCTTGGAGGAAACTGAGGTGAGAAATCATTGCAGTGTACATCTTCCTTGTGAGGGGAAGAAGAGGGACAGGCAGTGATCTTTTCTCTGTGGTGACCAGTGACAAAACCCAAGGGAATGGCCTGAAGTTGTATGAGGGAAGGTTTAGGTTGGATATTAGAAAAAGTTTCTTCACCCAGAGGCCGATTGGGCAAAGGAACAGATTTCCCAGGGCAATGGTCACAGCAGCAAGCCTGACTGAGTTCTAGAAGCGCTTGGATGATACTCTCGGGCACATGGTGTGACTCTTGGGGATGGTCCTGTGAAGGCCCAGAAGTTGGACTCAATGATCCTTTTGTATTTGCAACTTGGTATATATTCAGTGAATCTGTGATTCTGTGAAATTACAACCTTCATATTGTCTACCCAAAACAGTCTTCTAAAATTATTTTTTTTCCAATTAGTATCAAATATCCACCAAAGAATGTAAAAAGTTGAAAAGTACATTTCAATTACAATTTGATGGTACCTTTCTACTGCATATTTAGATTTGGAGTAGTCTTTCTGTAAGAAGCTTAAAAAGGCCTTCCAAAGTATGCAGACAAAAATTGTATTCATGTGAAACTTTTTTGAACTTCTTGAATCAGCAATATTAAATGACATTTCACAAAGAAGATTATTGACTTTTTATTTTTAGTAACTTTGTTTTTTAACCCTGGCTATGATGTTATGAAAGCAATCAGCAATGAAAATTTTGGCTTTCACAAGTTTCTTGTAAAGAAAAAACAAAATCAGAACATAGACGTTTTAAATAACTTACTTGAACTGACTTTCTTAATAAAGAAATTTTCCTAATAGTAGACCACAGTGATCTTTCTTTCTCCCTGAGTTCAAACAGCTCTCATTCTCCCCAACCTCAAGGCAAATCAACAGTGAAATAAGTAATCCTCTTAAACACCTGCAGTATGCTACTAATGTGTTATTCTAACGGTTTTCAGAGCAGTACTGATTTCCAGTGTGTCTTGCTACAGAAAGTGAGAAATGAAATTGTCCACTTACATATTTTTTTATTAAGAATTGCTGTAAAATATCTATATTTCTGAAGGAAAAAGACCTTGTTATTGAAACAAACTAGCATGGGAATTTTGTGGTTTTTTTCATTGTCTGCGTAACAAAACATTTCAAAACTTTCATATTATCAAATAATTGCACACAAATATATGCAATTAAAATTATTATTTGTGTACCATATTGATGAGGGAATAATATTTGCAAATTATTCTCAGGCAATTATAACTGTCTTTCTCATATGAATGCCAATCTTGAAGCTTGATTAAAAAAAAAAATCTCAATTTAAAATACTGTGGTTATTTTTGCAGGGGGAGCAAAAGGAAAAAAAACAAATCAAATCAAATGTAATATATAATCCTTAATACTCTGGGTAAGGTGTCTCTACTTTGAATGTATCAAATAAATAAAACAAGGAATACAAAAGGTCATCTTTTGTTTTGAGAACTTGCACTATTATTTTGATACTGGCTAGAACTGTTCTTCAAAAAAGCATGATAAAAGTCTCTGCAAAACATGATTTGCAGAGCACTTGTTTGATAAGGGAAAGTTGCTGTTGTTGTGCGAGAGATCCAAGCTACCTTGAAAGGTCCTAAACTGCTTGTGAGAACTACAGATGTATTTTGAGAAAGCTTTACCATTGTTTTGAAAAAGGCCGAATACCAGGATATAGTTTACTTTTTGCTTTGTTGTTTCTCAGACAGAAATTTTCCAGGCTAACTTCAAGCCTCTGCCAAAAAGACAGAGTTACTCAGGTTAACTTTTAGAATTCTCAAAAACAGGCCCTGAAGCTCCAGGCTTTCAAAATATATCAGCACAATTTATCAGATTGTTGGATGTTTAGAGAGATAGCATGATTGTGCACATGAGCCTTCACCACTCTGAACTTTTCCAAAGCTATTTGAAATAGCACAGTTTTCCCAGTTATTCTCCCAGTATTATCTATTCACCAAATGCATCTGCTTAGTAAATGTAAAGTCAGGTCTTACTTTTCACCTTCTCTAGGATTTTTGCTTGGATTTTTTTTATATATGTTTTGTTGCATGTTTGGTTTTCCCCATGCATGACAATTTCATTAATAGAATAATCAGTTGATACAAGGTTGTATTTTGCAAAAATAAAATTCAGACTAATAATTTTTACTCTAGGTAATTTATTAAAATAGAAAGAAAAGAAAAAATAAAAAGAAGGAAATTCTCTGCATAAAAAAATGTGTATAAAAATATATTTTCTAGTTATTGTAAGTTCCATTTCACCATGCCAGACTGCAGAGGAAAATAAGCAGCTGTGTCACTGGAAGTTTAGCTCTGGAACTATTAATTGGATTTGCTCCTTTTTTTTTTTTTTTTTTCTTGTTTCTTCTCTCTCCTTTATTAAACAGCTATGCAAAAAACCCCCCAACAACCAAATGAAAAGCCACAAACTGCCATCTCCAAAAACTGTCTCAAACAAACACAGACACAGATACACAAATTCCAAGCCTGGAAAAATATTTTGACTATATGGCTAATACAAGGAGAGATCAACTTTGAAGAAAACAAGGTAGAGCAAAATTAAAATTTGATGATTAAAAATTTTTAATTGGAAAATGAATACTTTCTACTGCATTCTAAACCTACCAGATTTTCTCATTCATATCAATATACTAAAAATAATGATTAATTTAGTTTTAGGATGATTTGGGGTTTTTTAGTTTTTAGCAGCAACAATTCCTGTAACCACTGGATTCATTGTTCCTTCTATGCACTATTCAAAATTATATACTTAGCATTGTTTATACTTTAAACAGTAATGGAATGAGAAATTAGATTTGTTGGTTTGAAATTTCTGACTGAAGAGCGCTCTTTTCAATTTTACTTATAGGTTAAGCTGAATTCTTTGGAAGAAATATGGGGTTATCTGTATTGTGAGGGGATGTTAACGATTTCCAAGCCTCTACTGGGATTTCATTTCCATTGTTTGCCATAATCCAGTGGAAATACTCCCAGTAACTTCTACATCCTTTATATCACATATTTAATGAATAAGATGAAACCCTAGACATGCTTTTGGGGATTCGTTTTGCTCACTTCTGTCTTTTGTCTTTCTCGACCTTTTCTTTTCCTCTCTCTATACCAAAATTAATGAACAATACAATTGTATTTCGTAGTACCATACCGGTTGGAAAAGACCTCTAATCTCAACGAATCCAACTATTAACCACCAAGCACTGACATGTTTACCACTAAACCATATCCCCAAGGGCCACATCCAGAACTTTTCAGATACTTTCAGGAACGGTGATTCCACCACTTCCCTGAGAAGCTTGGTCCAATGCCTAATCACCCTTTTAGTGAAGAAACTTTTTCTAATACCCAATCTAAATCTTCCCTGGTGCAACTTGAGATCATTTCCCCTTGTCCTGCCATTTGTAACTTGTGAGAAGAGACCGACTCCCACCTCTCTGTCATAAGGAAACTTCTCTACCTGATCATCTAGAAGCCACTCTGGCAGTCACACTTGCAATGCCTGAATTAGGACCAAGGCCCCTTTGCAGCCACATCTCCCAGATTTACACAGCCAGACCGCATTTCTGTACCCGCTTGATCCCATAGTAGAGTCTCAGATGCTCCTATCCTTAAAATAATTTATCTCGGTGCAACAACTAAATAACAAAATAATAGCTCGGACTGAATGCCTCTGAAGAGGGCAAAGAAAACCCAGGACTTTTATACCCTTACAGTATAAGAACAAAAATCTCTGGAGTCCTCAGCTCCTGCTGTTTCTTTAGTATTTGCCTGACAGGGCTACAGGTCCCTGTGACCTTGTTACTCAAAAGGTCAGCAGTTCATGTCCTCTTGCATAGGGCTGTCACCATCCAGAGCTCAAACTGCAGCTGACACTGCAGCTGCACATCCAGCTACCTGCATTGAATGTATTCCTCAACAGTTACAACCTCCTTCCCTGGCACCAAAGTCAGGCTTGATAGGCCTGTAGGTCACAGATCCTCCTTCTGGCTGTAGATGGATGTCACATTGGCTATATTCCAGACAACTAAATGTCAACTTCTATGGCAGTAAAATTCAGATCAAGTTCTAGCGGGGCTTTGGCAACCTGCATGACCTCATGTCCGAAGTTGACACATTCTTTTTTTCTCTGTGTTCTAGCCATACCTCTCTGTTCAGCCAGACTAGTCTTCTTCCCCACTGGCTCTTTAGGCACATGGGGATGGCCAGACCCTGTAACAAAGATTTCCTTCTTAAAGCACATCCAGCCTTCCTGTTCTCCTTTGACCTTCAGGACTGTATCCTAAGAAACTTTCTCAACTGGTTTCCTAAACAGGCCAAAGTCTGTCCCCTAGAAGTCCAAGATGACAGTTTTGCTGCAATCCCCTTCTTACTGTTTCAAGAATCAAAAAATATCATTTCATGATCTCTGTGCCCAAGACAGCTTCCAACCATTATATCACTCATCAGTCCTCTGCTCACAAAGAGTATGTCCAGCTGGGAACTTTCCCTGGTTGGTTCCTTCACCAGCTGTGTCAGGAAGTTACCTTCCACACACTTCAGGAACCTCATCTTCTTCCTCTCTGCTGTGTTGTATTACCACCAGACTCTCTGAGTTTGTGGGTTTTGTTACAGAAACTCCTAACTTCTTTTCCTGGTATTGAGGTGAGAAAGCATAGTATATTTATTCTCTCTCATCTCTTTTCAAAAGTGGCTTTTAAGTCTAGGTGCTAAAACTTTTTGTCAGTTGGGTGTATTACTTGTTCTAGAAAAAAAAATTGTTTATTCCACTTGCACCTTCAAATCCCAAGAGCTTTGTGCAGTTAATTATATTTCTTGAGCAGTTGAGAGCATGACAATAAGCAATCAGTCAATTCCATTACTGTGAGGGTGATACTGTGAGAACTATACCAAATATTATTTGCTTTTCTGTAACACATGCACAAAATACTCTGAGTTCCTGTGTTTTCCTGTTATTACATTTTAAATCGTATAGCTAATGACAGTTCTACAGTCACTTGGATGTACGTGTGCTATGAATACGAATGCCAAGAGATTTTGTTTTAAAAAAGCAAGGGTTTGATTTATAGTGGGATAAGCAGGCAGGAAAATACAACCTTGTTCCTTTCATCAATAGTAATAATAATAATTACTACTACTAATGATTATTATAATTATGTTAACATTACTATTTTATTATAAAATGTTATTTTATAAAATTTTGGCTTATGATCAGAACATTATTTCCCTCTGTTAATGCATATCATCAAAACTAAAAGAAAGGATAAAAAAAAGTAATGGTTAAAAGGTTTTTTTTCACTATAATAATGAAAATCTTCCTAATTCTTAATGAGTTTAAACAAAGAAACCTATGAAATTTACTTAGAAATTAATCTTTGACACAATGTCAGAACTTTAAAAAATATTCTTTTTAACCACCTGAAAATAATAGCAGTAGATAATACAGTGTGCCGGAACTCACATTTGTGGAGTGCTGTGCTTATCTGTTGACACAAAGATCATATAAAAGTACTTTTCCTTGACTGTGGGATTTTCTCCAAACACAGGGGAATATTGAAATGACAAAAAGACACCAGAATAATTCCTGCTATTTTTCTCAGAAAAGCAATGAACTTGCTGTCTTTTTGTTGGTAACATTAGAGAAAAAAGACATTCTAAACACAACACGTATGGAACTTCATGTATTTTCATTCTGCATTATTCTGACAGTCCTTTCTTTGCTATGTTAAAGACAATATCTCTTTCATGGGCTGGTTTTATGTACATATATACAGCTAAAAATAGCTAAAGACAGTCAGGAACTCTTCCAGCTTACTGTAAAATATTTTGCTTAGCAAATTACATGCAGATCAAGATGAACTTCTATGAAAGTATTCTGTTCAAATATTCATTAGATGTCTGCAACCCAAAACCAGAAATATGTAACTTAAAGAAACTATCTTTGAAACTAAATTTGGAATAGAAATTTCAAGTGGAGTCTCCATATGCTCTGATGATAATGTCAACATTTTTTTCTAGAGTATTTAAGTCTTAATCTTTCAGTCTGATAAGTAAATCAGCAGTCAGTTTTCTTCTAGTCTTTCGAATATGACAACTGCAAGACTAAATTATTTACTTTGTAATGATTATCTAGTCCAATGTATAGTTTAATAATTTGATACAAATTGTAAATGTTGCAGCATTGCAAGACAGGATGCTCACAATAAATGATTGATGGTTACTCACTTGGACTGTTATAGATAACAGTGCAAATTCTATTGTAGTAGAGCTTTCTTAAAAGAGCTCTCTAAATTTGTAATACAGTATCTTATCAGAAGTGTATGGCTTTGCAGTGTCAGTAACACATCTTTACCAAATTTTTCATTGAAGAAAAAAACAAAAGAAAGAAGCAAAATTCTTAGTTTTCTCCGAAATCATACAGGAAAAAAAAAAAAAGAAGTTTGAAGTGTATCGTTAGGGCAAAAGAGTTAGTAATTTATTTTCCTCTAAGACAATTTTTTTTTCTGTCCTCTTTACACGTGTGCATATACTGGATTTTTTCAGTTCTGTGTGATCAAGGGTGCCTGATGGTTTTTTATTGAAGCTCCCACTCTAGCTCCAAGCCATCTGTAATATTTCCTGCCTGTTCCCATTGGCAAGGTAGTTCCAGCAGCTACAGAGTTCAGAGATATAGAGGGATTTTTAACAGAGAGAGGGCACGGCGAGGCCTACATGCTCAAGCAGTGCCTGGGCTTCAAAAACAAGGACGACAGACCAGACAAGATAGAACTTAGAAAAATAATTAGACAAAAATTGAAAGAGTAAGGTAAGAAGAATGTAAACATAGGGGATGTGCATATGCAAATGTATAACTAATTAATTATTAGTTGGGGCGCATGCTTTGTGTGTGGGAAAATGAACTATTATATAAACTGCATCTTTTCTCCAATAAACGAGCATTTCACCATTACTTCTGTGAAGACTCGTGATTTGACTTGGACCCGACCCCAACAATACAGAGATCTGCTAAATCAGGAACTAAAGAATGGAATAAATGCCATTATTTCAGAAACTAAAGTATTACACTAGAGATAAACTACATAGTATGGGATTTGATATTGTTGATGAAGGAAAAAAAACCTTAAAACTATCTTGCTTCCCAGCAATGTAGCTAGGGAAGATCATAGGCCAAGTATTTATGGCCACAGTTTGCAAAGGGAAATGCTATCATAACAGCAACTAATAATACACTGAAAGATGCTGGGCTGAGAAATGATGCACAAAACGTTAATGGATTTAGGTGTAAATAAAACATCTAAAATTAATTTATTTAAAAGCATATGTGATTAGTGATACAACTTTGCATATAGAGAACATTCATCTAAGAAATTTTGTTTCTTTCATCAACTGAAGCAGAAATAATTACATATTTCTGATTTTAAACCATGAGAACATTTTCTCCAGACTGGCTGTGCATAAACAAGGGACAATTACGAGTAAGTATAATTTTCATCTGGATAAGTATTCTGATAAAGTTTACAAAAAGTTATTGTGAAAAATTAAATCAAGGACTGAACTGTTCTCACCACCAATTTATTCATAAGAAACTAATTCTCTAAGAAGACACCAAAAGCATCAGAGAGGAAGCAAAGTGTATTCCATGTGAGAAGTAAGAGTGTCCCAGATGCTTTAATCAAGCAAATATGAATCATAACAAGCCCAGACAGAATGATACAAGACTAAAGGAGAAAGATAAAGGTTAAGGAAGAAAGAAACTGAATGACTGCAATCCTACTAAAAATTTTCTACAACTCAATAAAAAACTGTCATCAAGAGAGACAGAAAAAATTCTAATGTTTCCTTGCATACATGCCCTGCCAGATTAGCTGTGAGCAAGCATTGTTAAACTAGCAATTTGTGCAGTCAGGACATTCTGCCATCACTATCTTGTGAGGCATCACAAAGTTTGATTAGAGAGAATCATTGTCACACTCTTCTGGTACAAGTTGCCCATTTCCTAATGCACTTTAGCTTCCTTTCTTTTGTTCTTCTGTATTTTAAATTAAGATCTCAAATTTAAACTGATGAATAAAAAAATAAAAGAAAATAGTGTACATATGACAATAACACCTGCTCAAAATGCTGCTGCATATAAGAGCAGTCCAGGGACCAGTAGAAGCTGGCACTAAGCCTGTCTCTCCCAACACTCATAAATCACTTTGCTGGGGACATTTTTGGCTCAAAATGCCTCAGTGGCACTGGGAATTTTTACGTTTTCTAGGCACAGCCTGATTTTGCCGTCTCTCTTTTCGTTGATTCCCAAGTGCTCCATTTTTCTCTTCTTTTTTATCTCTAAAATCAGTTTTACCTGTTTCACAAGGTTTCCTGCCAGTAGCCATCATTGTTTGACCACTACAATTTGCTCCCACAGATTGTAACTTCTGTTATTATTCTTTTAAATACCACATTTCACTCTGGAGCAGACAATTCAATTTTATGCAAAATAGCTAGTTATTTTTACTATAAACCAAAACCCCAACAAGACAAATTCGGAAAATACTACATGACTACCAGGTAACTAACTCAGGCAAACAGCCTTGAAACCAGCTCAGGACAAAACAAGCCCAGACAAGTACCAAGAACCCTCACTGTCAAATCAGGCTCTGTCCTCTCCATTACAAATGTATCAGTATCAAACCTGTCAGGAGATTGAAAACACAGTTAAGAAAACAAATAAGTACCTGAGCAATTTTCCCTCATGCTGTTCTTTGCTGGGATGGTTTTAATCTGGCTAAAATTTGGAAAAGATTATGCAGTTCACAGCTTCAACATTAACCGTAGTTTTCTAAATATATTTTCAGTGCTTGATTCAGAGACTTGGAGTGGTTAGTTTACAAAGAAATTGAAAGGATTACTGTAAGAAATGAAAGTTGTGTTGGAGGGCTAAATTTAGGAATGTGAGACTTCCAAGTTGTAGACAGCTTTTTTTTTTTGGATGAGGGCTAAAAGAAATGCAATTCAAGTATATCTGTGAAAATTGTAATGTTTTAAGGACTGCGAAAAGAAATGTCTTTGAAGATCATAGAAGGACTTCCTGATAATTATTTTTTAATAAAGATCTGAATGTTCTACTTGGATTATTATTTTACTCTTACAAAAAAAGATTTAGTAATTTTTTATGTTAGAAGGAGCTTTTCTAGGGATGAAAAATAACTAAAGCACAGAAATGTTTAGATTTTAGAAAATTATATTTTTATACAGAATAGTAAGTTGGATGCAGGAAAAATAATGAACCACTTAAACTTTAAATAAAGTGAGGCACCGAATATTAGTAGTGTGAATGTGACATTATAAGCAACTGAGTGTCTTGTACTCTGACAGATATGACATAATAATATATGTATATAATATATAATTTTCTTTTAAAATAACACCTTTATTTTTAGTTTCTATATTTTATTTATTTATTTATTTATTTCATATTTTACTACTAACTTCTCTACAATAATTTTAACACAGTACTCTATATGTTAGAACATTTATCCTTCATGTCATATAATCTCAAAATTATCATTTAAGATATTTATTTCCAATGCCTGGGACTTCAAATCTTATTTTTCATGCAGAAATATTCCTAGTTTTCACAATTGAAAAGAATGTAATGGGAATATAACTTTAAGACAGAAAGCAGGGAATATAAATTAAAAACAATCTTTTAAAATTGTTTTGGTTATTTTCAAGATAGTTGAAAGCAGTAAGAGAGAAACATCAGTGCCTGCTTCCTAGCTATCATGACTACCTTTGGTATTTGGTTTTAGTGGATTTTTGCAACAGCAAATTTAGTTGATTAAATATTTCAGAGACAAATAAATTTCATTGCATGCTTTCATATAGGTGACAGCAGGGATCATATTTACCTCAAAAATTGCTATTTTTTCATTGAAAGTTTCAGAAATAGTTTTTCTTTTACTTAATCCTGTCTGCCATGTTTTTAAATCTTTAAAATTATATTGTTGAAAAGCTAGTGGCTTTGAATTGTGATTTTATTATTTTTTAAGATCATTTTTTTGTAAGTGAATGGTAAGAATGAACATAGTTGCCCAGGTTTGGTGGACAAATTATTGGTTAATAAATTATAGATACAGATATATTAAAGAAATAAGAAATTATTATATGAGGTAGAAAAAAAATTAACTTAAAAATATTAAAATACCAAAAACTCACAGAAGAAAACCCAACGACCACTTCCAAAACCACAAAACGACCCACAAGACACACACACTCCCCAATCACACCCCCCACAAGGCAATAGACAAAACAAAAAGAGGGACTTATTCCCTGTTTCAATGTCCAAAGGTGCAGTTGATTCAAGGTAGCTGGCAGGGAGCGTTAGCACTGTGGGAGGCAACGATGAGATGATGGCTGGAAGGCGGACACCTGCTGTCTGTTGCTGGCTGGTCTTTGGGACACGCCACCAGAGCAAAGGCGTGACCCGCAGAGCAGGTGCCAAGATGGCAGATGCTGAAATACCCGGGCACTGAGACCAGTCCCTTCTCCGATGAACTCCCAGGCATAAAAGAGAGATAGACTGGGGAATTCTCTGATTATATAGTCCTCGGACTCTCTGAGAATCTCCACCCTGCATGCCTCTCCCAGTCACCCCAAAGAGGGATGGACTTGCCCCTCGTTGAACTCCCATGGGTCTCTCCAGTCCTGTCCCGCCTCAGCTCCGCCCCAGCTCTGCCTCCAGGTTCCGCCCCAAGAGCCCTGCCACAGCTCTGCTGCCCATGCTGAAGCCAGCATGGTGCAGCCACATGCTGCCACCCGCAGCTGCGCCAGCAGCAAGGCACTGCGGGCAGAGGCGGCACGGCCTGGCCTGGCCGCCACCAGCACCAACCTTGCTGCTTGGGGCCCGCCCACTCCGCTCCGCATGGCACCATGTCCAGCAACACTGCTCCGCCCCACATCATGCCTCCAGCGAGCCCCACTGCCACTGCCCAGTGCAGTCCTGCTGTTGCTTGTCTCTGCCCTGGCCAGGGATGGCCAGCTGTCGCTGCCCTGGCCAAAACCCCTCACCAGGCCAGCTTCTGGCACCCGGCATCACAGACATGCTGCGCATCTGGTCCTGCCGCGCCTGGGATCGTGGATCATGTGAACCCTGTCGCAGCTGCCCGGCGTGGCCGCATCATTGACGCGGGGAACGCCACTGTGTAACTGCCACCCGGCTTGTGCCCCGCAAAACACCAGAGCCTCCTCCAGCCACCCTGGCCTTCTGGCATCGCCAGCGCAGCACCGCCTGCTCCTGGCGCTGCTACAGCACTGCTCAAGCAAACCCCATGGCATGGACACATGTGGAACCTAAGGAGATGCCATGCCGTGTCCACGTGTGGCAAATACCTCCCTTTCCTGATAATCCCGGTGTCCCTCTGCAGCATTCTCGGGCATTCCTGGGGGCAGTGTGCACTGCAAGATCATGGTCTCTTCAAACTCGCCCACAGCACAAACGCCTTCCCCTCCCTCCCCACTCCCTCCTCCCCGAAGAAGAAAACACACACGAACCAAGAGGGAACAAGGTGGAGAAGGAGAGGGGTGAGGGCGGGGACAGGGAGGAAGATGTGAAGGAAAAAAAATCTTTTATTTAAACTGAGTTAATACAGGAAAAGTTTTCCCAGCCTCGGCTAACCCACGACAATAGTTCAAAAGAATCATACTTGAAGAACAAAAAATTGTATTTCTCTACAAGGAGATAAAACTCCACAGATGTTTAGACTAGCAAATTTGAGAAAAATTTTTTCTTTCAAAATCTATATCACAAAGCTAAAGTGAAAACAATAATGTCTTCAACTTGTATTTTAAAACTAATGGGATCGATAGCACTGCTTGTGTCCTTCCTATAGTCTATGAAAATGCTATGTAAAAGTGAATATCCCATCAACCTTGGAAAGCTTAACAAAGGCAGGTATATGACACAATGTTAAACCTCCAAATGTCTTATTTTTTCCTAAATGAAACTGTGAAAACAGATGGACTCCCTTACAGCATAAATTAATCCAAGAGAAAAACAAACTAAAAAAAAATCAAAAAAAACCCCTCTCCAACTACCTACAAGAAAAACAAACAAAACCCCCCACCAATCAACCAACAAGGAAGCAAACTGCAGCACAGGTAAATCATTACTCTACTTGGCCAAGTACATTTAATAAACACTTAGATGAAAAATTAATACTGCCTTATATCTTAACATGAGATTGTGTTTGGATGGATCAAACATGCATTAGAGCAATACAGTCACCAGTAGCTGTCAGTTCAGCCAAATGACTTAGCTGCAGGATGCCTTCTGTGCATCATAAAACCTCCTGAAACTGACAAACATTCTGCCACTTGCTGCAGATGCATGGCTATTGTGCACAGCAAGGACTGAATATATCATTACAACTCTGTGTATTCCTAATTTGTATTGTCACGTGAGAGCTAAAACCTGGAATGAGGCCCTGAAGGCACAAGAACTAATGAACTCTGCCTGGTTTTGTAAGAGTAATCCATCACCGACATACGGTGACCCTTTCCTTTAGACTCTGTTGATGAAAATTTTCTACTTTCTCATGCCAAGTGACATTTTCTTAACTGTGTAAGACAGAATGTTCTCCTAATATTAAACTTCCCATAGCAAAATACATTACGGTTAGAATATTCTATGTTAATTTTAAGTATTTATCATTAAAACATGGGAAGAGAGAAATAAAGTAAAAAAGAAAATTTTAACCAGATCTACCCTGTTTAGTTATGAATCTAAAAAACAAATATTAAAAAACTAAGTGAACAGTGTTGTAATAGTAAAATTTATCTCAAATCAAATAGACATATGCATGGATTTCAGTGTCAGGCCAGTTTAATTGATGTTTTTAGTAATGTTACTACCAACATCAGGTGACTAATACTGTGATAATCTATTAAACTTTCCTTTTTTTTTTACTCCAAAGCGACTATATTTGGCACTAAAGGCCAAATACACAATTTTTCTGCATAAAATTAACATTTTTTTTCATGAGAACCTTTGTCTAAATACAGCAAAATCTGAACATGTAGAGATTCAAGAAAGGTTTTTCAAGAAAATTTGGCTACCCAAAATTTGTGGGGTTTTTTAAAAATAATGTAAGTAAATATCCTCATAGTTTTTAGGAGGGAGTTTGCTTGAATTTTTTTTTGTTTTGCTTGTTTTATGTTTTTCCAAAATAATGTTTGACTTCCTTTAACCAAAACTTTGATAATCCTAATAAGACTAAATTTGTGGTTATACCATGAGGAAGATTCCAAGTTATCTACTTTCGCTACTCATTGCCTGCTCCATGCTTCCCAATCCTTTTCAATTAAAGATCGTTATCAAGTGCCTACAGCTCTCAAAGTTTATTACTAAACTACACATTTAGCATAGAAATTGCTATATATATTTTTCCCTAATAGTAACAATAACAGCAATAATAATAAAAAGAAAGAGGAAAGAAAGGAAAATGAGGTGAGGTGAGGTGAGATGAGATAAAGGGAATCATCAGTCTTTTTTCCAGTGTCGATCCTGCTGAAATAGTGTCCTGGTCCTAGGGGTATGCCACCCAGACTGTCCATGGATACCTTCTTATAGGTCAGTTTTCCCTGCCATGGCATTAGGTCTCTTGCTCTTTATGTGAATGAGTTCACAAGCACAGTCCCTTCTTCCGTACCTTTCTGGTAAAGGGCTGGGGGCCATGAGGGTGGTTTGGTGGTCTCAAACCCCTTATTGGTCTTCCCTGATCCTTGACTCCATTTCTGTGCTTATGCCTATTTGAAACATCATCAGTGTTTGAGGCAAAGCAACGCATTAACTCCTTACTCCCCAGACTTCTACAGGGTAGTTTAAATGGGATAAAATTAGTAGAATTGTATTTATATGAAAATATTTAATACACATATATGAAAATAAAAATATTTGTCAAAGGTCATAATTTCATTGAGTAAAATAAAAACTGAAAATTTTTTTCTAACCTTTTCCAGAATCAGCATGAGAAATGCCTGAATAATGAGAATTTCACATTATTCTGACTGTTAGTGAAGACAAGACCATTGTAAACTCATAATGGCTTTTTAGTTGAAAATTTATGTTATAATAAAGATTAAAATAATTATCTAGGTCAAGAATACCTATCAAATGCAGAGAATTAATTATTTCAGGAGATTGCTTTGGCCTTGATTCCCTTCCGCATTAAACTTATAAAATAGTACCAAAGAAACTTTATTCAAATTTTGTGATTGAACAATATGCTAGATAATCTCTTCCAGGCTCTCTTTCCCATAAAATGTTGGACCAGATGATTTATTGAGGTCCCTTACAATCTGAGCTATTATGTGATTCTGTGATTCTATAATTCTGCGTATTTAGTTCATTTAGTTTAAGTTGGAATACTAAAACTATTTGTCCTCAGGACAAACAGTCTTTCAGATTTAAGTTTGCCTTAAGGAGCCTTGTCTAAGTGTTATCTAGTACCCATCTTGAGACAAGATAACATGTTTTCTTTATAGCAATACCCTATTTAAACAGAGAAAGGGCCAGATAATGACATTTATTTCTAGATATAGTTAGGCAGAAATATTTAAACAGAAAATCTCATCAGGATTGAAACTCACTGAAGCAAAGTACTAGGACTGTTGAATTACAGCTGCTGCTGCTTATGGTGTTTGCATACCCTTTTGCATTGGATAAGTTTTTTTCTCTAAGGAGAGAGGCTCAGTAACGAAAAATTTACCCCAGCTGCAGTAATAGCCTTGCACACGCCTTTGACCTTCAAAATGCAGCCTGAATGCACACTGACTATGCTCTTCCTGACCAGCGGAAGCTGAACCTCTACTTCATTGTTCATTACTCCACTGTTTCACTTTGTCTTATGATTTTTTTATCTACTCATTTGTCTTATTTTAAATATCTTTTTCTTGGCCAACAGAATGACACTAGTACCTACACGTCCAATACCACCATTCAAAGGACTGTTAAATTAGGTGCTATGATGTCCTTCAAAGAGACTGCTTTGTGGGAACTGGTAAATTATGCCCTTATTTTTTTCTGCAGTTATGTAGAATGATCAGTCCTCACTGCAGAAGACAAGAATTATTGTACATGGATAAATTCTTATTAGAATGCTGGGTAGCAATTTCATCCAAATAAATTTAGTACAAAGAGCTACCTACATTTCTGGAAGACTGTTCATCTGATCTTGCTTCTTCTGATTTCAGAAAACTTATATTATTACAGAAAAAAATTAATTAGCATGCAGACAATAAATCCTCATTTCACTATTAAGATATTTTTTTAATACCTAGCTTTTATTAATCACTTTTATATCCTGATTGTCCTTTGCATACTTTTGTTTTAACTTTGTTTACAATGTGCATTTTTTAAAAAATAGGAAATAATCATTCTTTTATTCTCAATAATTGAATGAGATATAGCTGCTTATTTAAAAACTAAAAGAAACTAAAAACCTTCCTCTTGAAAAAATCTAAAATTGCATTTTTTAAATGTTTAACACAGAAAACTATAAAATTATAAACTATAAAATGTCAAGGGGAAGTAATTTTGAATCCTGATGGAATAAATTTTAGATAGATTTTAATGAAAAAAATAGTATTGGCAGTCTTGAACAAAAGAGATGAAATCTCGTTTGCACAATGTACATATTTCAAAGAATTTCACTTTGATCAACTGAAGAAAAGCCAATTATGTTTATACTAGCACTTATGGGTTTAGGTTCTATTTTTAATTAATCACTGTGTTTCTTTTTTTCTTCTCTGACTATTTTAACTCTTTAACCTTCTTGACATCAACCTGTAAGGTAACTTAAGCATTAACTCTCCCAAATGCACTGTTTTATGACATTTATAAAAGTTTGTTTCCTAACAAACATATAGAGTATAATTTTGTTATAATTTTCTCCAAATGTATTTGTACATTTACAGACCAGCTCCCCACTATTAACTATTAATCTCAATCATGTTTAAGCAGGATAAATAAAGCAGGCTGTGTTTTGAGTTCTGCAGCTGGTGATACAATCAAATGACTCTGTCAATCCATGGTTTTGATTTAATTATCTTGGTTTTATGTTCTTTCAGGAAGAAAAAGTAAAGTACAAGGTTGATATCAGTAAACAGCTTATGCCTGGTTCTACGAATCTTGATTATTGCTGTGATTATTCCTTTATTACATCCTAAGACAGATTTCATATAAAAATGGTAGAAGACCATTCACATTCGAGGAAAAAATGGCAGCTGAACGTGTGCCTTCTTAAATCTTGAGCAACAAGTGTACTCCCAAGCATGTTACAAGAAGTGCTGTGCTTCCTAAATCTTCTCAAGAAAAATTCCCTAGCTCAATAACTATCTTAATCACTTGTATTGAATTTTTATCTCAATTGGGATGCTTTTTAAAAAGACAATATAAGTCTGAATAAGGTGAAGATAAAACAGGAATTAATAAGGAGCATTTGGTCATCTTTTCATTCTTAAATGTTCATTGAAAACTTTGTGTTTCATTGTTTTTTGAGGGTTTTCTTTAATCCTTACAGCAGATTTATCAGAAGTAAAATGATTTTAACAAAGCAAAGCAATACAAAATTGTATTGCATCCTGACTGACTATATTTTTATTGCTTAGTAGTAGAGAATACTGGTACTAGACTTAAAAATGCCCCATTGTTCTTGGTTTATTTTGTATCGAATGGAATTACTGCAGCTATTTAAAAAAAAAAAAAAAAAAGTATTTCTCTTACATTTCCCACCATTGCAAATATTAATCTCTTAATCGTTATTTAGGCATTGTTTTGTATTTATTTCAGGCTGCTGACCTTCAATTTCTAACAAGATATTGTGATAACTGACATTCCTAAAATTATTAGCTCATGAAATGAAATTGTAATATGGGCTATAATATCATATTATTAAAAGAAAAATGTTCTTATTATGAAAAGTATACTTTAGATTCTTTGATTCATTGCATAAGTTCAGACTAATGTCTCAATTTCTTTAAATATTTATCAAGGTCCTCCATAAAGGGCCCAATATTTAAGGTCAATATTTTATTTCAAAATGAGATTATATAAATACTAAAATGAAACATATTTTGCAATATAATCATGACACTTTATAAGGCTCACCTGTATTTAATACTGTTTTAATACCGTTTCAAGAAATACTAGTATAACAGCTCAAAATGCAAGATATCTTCTCTCTCTCTCTCTCTCTGTATATATATATATATATACACTAAAATGTCATACAAACTAAATGCAAGTTTTAAATACGGTCACCAAAATGAGTGAAGACAGCTGTCAGAAATGTGTATCCCAGGTGAAAACTGTACAATTTTTAAGAACGGGAATCTATTGACAATGAACTATGAAACTTTGATAGTGGTATAATGTTTAAACTAAAGATTAAGTTGCACAAAATAAATTACTTAAAATGCATTAATTGCCTATTGGCTATTAGAAATCTATGCATTCAGGTATTGCTTTTTTTTATAGCAACATGAAAATACCACACTTTTTTGCTTATCCCAAAATTCTAGATTTGAGAGAAAATTTTTTGAGAGAGTTGTAAAGTCTAGGCAGATACAAGAAAATTCCTCTGGTAACCAGTGATAGGACCTGAGGGAATGATATGAAGTTGTGTCAAGGAGTTTTAGGCTACATATTAGATATTAGGAAAAAGTGCTTCACCCACAGGGTGTTTTGGGCACTGGAACAGGCTCCCCAGGGAAGTGGTCAGAGCACCAAGGCTGATAGAGTTCAAGAAGCATTTGGACAATGGTATGAATCTTGGGGCTGTCACAAGGTATGACTCTCAGGGCTGTCCTGTCCAGGGGCCGGAGTTGAATTTTGATGATCCTAGTGGATCCCTTACAACTCAAGATATTCAATGATTCTATGATCTTAAATCTAAAATTGCATATAAATCAAGAGAATAAATGCAAAATACCTTAACAGAAATGTCTAGAAAAGAGGGGGTTTTTATTCAGAAGAACAAGCATAGATATATTTGAGATTCTAGAATGAATTTGTAGAGGTGCACATCAAAAGGAGTTTAAATTATTGCTTTAAAGAGAGGTAAACACAGGGGAAATAATAAAAACAAAAAGTAGAAGAAATTAATTAAGAAACTTTTAATAGAATCATAGAATGATTTGCATGGGAAGACAATTTAAAGATTATCTACTTCCAGTATCCACCTGCCAAGGACAGGACACCTTTCACTAGACCAGGTTGCTAAGAGCTCCATCCAACCTGGGCTTGAATGCTGCTAGGGATGGGGCATCCATAAGTTTTCCGGGCAACCTGTTCCAGCGCCTCACTACTCTCACAGCACAGCTTGTTTTCTTTCTAATATCTAATCTAAGACTCCTGTCTTTCATCTTGAAATTATTCCCCCTTGTCCTGTCACTACATGCTCTTGTAAATAGTCTCCGTCTTTCTTGTGGGCTCTCTTCAGGTACTGGAAGACCACAATTAGGTCATTCTGAAGCCTTCTCCTTTCCAGGCTGGGCAATTCCAGTTCTCCTCACCTTGGAAGAGATGCTGTATCCTTCTAATTGTCTTGGTAGCCCTTCTCTGGATTTACTGCAACAGGTCAGTGTCCTTCGTGTGCTAAGGATCCCAGACCTAAACACAGAACTTTAGGTGGGATCTCACCAGGGCAGAATAGAGGGACAGAATACCCTCCCTCCACCTGCTGGCCAAGCTGCTTTTGATGTAGCCCAGATCACAATTGGCTTTCTGGGCTGCAAGTGCACATTGCTGGATCACATGCAGCCTTTCATTCACCAGCACTCCAAGTCCTTCTTGGCTGCTGTCGATCTGTTCATCCTCCAGCCTGTGCTCATGCAGGAAGTTACCCTAACCCAGGTGCAGCACCTTGTACTTGATCTTTTTTAAAACGCATGGAATTCCCATGTTCTCACTTCTTGAGCCTGTCCAGGCCCCTCTGGATGACATCCTGTCCTTCAAGTGTGTGAACAGCTGAATGTCAGCAGCCATTCAGCTTGGTGTCATCAGCTGATGGGACTTGCTATGGGGGCACTCAATCCCTTACTTAGAGCAATTCAGGTGAAATGGCTTTGGAATGGCAATATGTCTTTCAGATACCCAAGAAGTAAGTGATATAGAAGTGCAATCAAGCTATATTTTTAAAAATAATTAAGTATTTCTAATAGGTTTTCTGGATAGTTATAGATGATAAACATCCTTTATATCTTTCTGTGGCTATTAATACAATTACTCCATTCCACTTTATTCCTTATGTTTTATGTTGTCTGCTTTCTCTCAGATTAAACTGAGATCATATACTATTTTAAACAGAATGATCACCTTCCAGTTGACCCTGAAATCATGTGGGATCTGGTACTCCAGCTGGATCCATACAAATCTCTGGGGCCTGATGAGATTCATCCAAGAATCCTCAAAGAGCTAGCTGATGTCATCACAAAACCTCTCAATGATTTTTGAGTGGTCTAGGGAATCCTGAGAGATCTCACCTGACTGGAAGCTGGCAAACATGTTTAGATTTTTAAGAAGGGCAACAAAGTGGACCTGGAAAACTACAGGCCTGTCAGTCTCACTTCAATACCTGAAGTGAGAACTTCAGAAGAAGTTTATTTTGGAGAAGTTTATTCTTGTAAGTGTTGAAAAACACCTTGAAGACAATGCAGTCACTGTTCACAGCCAGCATGGCTTCATTAGAGAAAAGTCCTGCTTATGAAACCTGTTATCCTTCTGTGACAAGGTAATCCACCGAGCTAATCAAGGGAAGCCAGTTGACATAATCTATTTGTATTTGAATAGAGCATTTGATACTGTCTCTCACAGGATCCATTTGGACAAAATATCCAGCACAGAGATGGATAACCACATTATGCGGTGGGTGAGCAAGTGGTTCACGGATCAAGTACAGAGTGTAATAGTGAATGTGGTAACATCAGACTGGTGACCTGTCATTAGTGGGGTTCCACAAGGCTCCATTTTAGGCCCTGTGCTCTTAAGCGTCTTCATAAAAGACTTGGACTGGAAGGGATACTAAGCAAGTTTGCAGGTGACACAAAACTCAGAACAGCTGTTGACTCCCTCTGCAAGTAGGCACTGCAGAGACCTTGACAGATTAGAGGACTGGGAAGTCACCAGCCATATGAAATTCAGCAAGTGCAGAATTCTATGCCTGGGATGGGGCAGGCCCGGATGTTCATATGAGTTCATATGAGTTCATATGAGTCAGCAGTGCCCTGGCAGCCAGGAGGGTCAACTGCAGGGCATCAAGCAAAATATATCCAGCTCAGCAAGAGAAATGATTGTCCTGCTCTGCTCTGCACTGTTGCAGGCTCACCTTGAATATTGTGTGCAGTTTTGGGGGCCACAATACAAAAAAGCTATTAGAGAGGATCCAAAGGAGGGCAATGAAGATGGTGAAGGGCCTTGAGAGGAAGCAGTATGAAGAGCAGCTGAGTTCACTTGGTCTGTTCAGCCTGGAGAAGAGGATACTGAGGGGGGACCTCATTGGAGTCTACAATTTCTCCTGAGGGGAAGAGGAGTAGATGCCAATCTCTTCTCTGTGGTGACCAGTGACAGGACCCAAGGAAATGGTCTGAGGTTGTGTCAGGGAAGGTTTAGATTGGGTAGTAGGAAAAGGTTGTTCACACAGAGGGTGGTTGGGACCTGGAACTGGTTCCACAGGGCAGTAGTCAGAGCACCAAGCCTGACAGAGTTCAAGTGTTCAGGAAGTGTTTAGAAGCTGCCATGCCTTCACAGTTTCCTACTGTATTAAATATACCAGTAATGATATAAAAAAAAACTAACCCAAAATTACAAAGCACTTCATGTTTAGTCAGTCCTGTCACTAATAAACTATGGATTATAAATATGATTGGTTATATCCACACACATGCACATTTGATTTTTTGTTTGCTAACAGGATTTAACAGCAAGGTGAGAGAATAAATACAATAAATTTAAAAGCTATATTAAACAGCTGTCTGTTGGACTGAATTAAGTTTTCCCTCTTTGTGGTTTTCATGCCACATAAATGATCCTGGAATTTAATTTTGAGTGATGAATTCAAGCTATTACAACAACAAACAGAAGGTACAGAAAGGGCTGATCTGGATCTTTCGGGCCATCTATATACAATTGTTTCCAGTGACTCATTCATGCATCTAATAAGCATATGAGATCTTTCTTTTCTTTTTTACTTTTTAATCACAAAGATACATAAAATTAGCAATATGACACATGAATTTTCATACTACCAATTTTTACCCATAAATACCTCTTTTCTCCCTCTATTCACTTTTAGATCTAGTTAGGGAGCCATTTTCACAGTTTCTACAGCACTATTATCTGCTCTAATTAGCTTCATGCAACCAAGGCAGTAATATCAGGTTCTTTTGAAGGTGTAATGCATGGCTCAGCAGTATCACATTGCATGTGTTTACCAGAGTCAGGAAGTCTTACAGTGACTGGGGTTATCTGTACTTCAGTATCAGCAAGTCTAACCACACAGAGTGTTTATTAGGTAAAAAATCAGGCTTGTGTGATCCTGCGTAGCCAGTTTCTAATCTTTGTTGATCTGAACTGAATTTGTGATAAACTATTTGAGATTCCAGGTCGAGATTTGACAAATTCGATGTCTACTTTCTGAGTCTATATTTAGAGCATAGGTCTACCCCTGGTGATTGTTTCTTTTTGAACATCAAAGGTAGTGTTCATGCCACCACATTTTAGCTATCTGAAGTCTAAGTGTCTTATCAAGGCCAAAAATCTTGGCTTTTTTTTATCCACTGAAAGAGAGGAAGATGTAATTTATATGTTTTTTCAGATCAGTTTCTCCCTGAAGATGTCTTTCTCTGCTGACTAGAAATGTATTTTTGAATCATATCCACTAACTACTGAGATTTATACAACTAAAATGAAAGGAAGTTAATTCCACCATAACTAAGGAATAATAAAATATTTTTTGTGAAAATGTTGGTAAATGTTATTACACTGAATGATTGCCAAGGTTATCTATAGGTGACCTATGTGTATTATCTGATTGTCCTTGAATTGCATGGAAAAGTACCTTCATTCACAGTTGTTCTCTTATTAAGACTCAGTTCCACACTTCAGGCATTTAAATTCAGAGAACTTTTCAACATTCTCAAAATTAGTGCATGATTAAGCATTTTCTTGAAATGAGAGCCAACATTTTTCTCTCATCAGATTGCAAAAGGTTTAATGAAACAAAAGCTGTGGATATGGGAATACAGCAAATCCATTACTGAACACAGCCCTCAATTAATGCTAAGGACTGAACACTCTGTCATCGCCACCATAGCCACATTTCTTGCCCTCCTAACTGTGGTAGCTATTCTCATACTGTAGCCAAGTATGCAAAGCTGATACCAGCATTGCAGAGGAGAAAAAGGTTACTGACTGTTTTGTGTGGTTAATTAAAAGAACTGCATTTTCTGCCTACATCTGTAATTATTCTCCCTTGTTTCACCTGTAGTATTTTGTATTGTTTTACACAGTACTAACTTTAATGCTTTAAAACTGAGGTCATAGTTGCTTTCATTTTTTTCATATTTCCACAGTTTGCTTTGAAAGCACAAGAGCCTGAGCTGTCACTGGGAATAATTGAAAACCGTACTGCCAAGAAGGTGGAAGGGAGGTCAATCGCATGATACACAGGCAACTCGCAGTCAGATATTTTCTAACTTTCAAGTGCTTAATGTTTCAACCATAAAAATGCTGTTCTTTACAGATATTGTGAATAGTTGTAAAAATATCATTGTACATGCTTGTGTGGCCCCCTAGCAGAAGAAATATTTTAAAAAAGATGGAAATTCTGTAATTTAAGTTCTTATACTATCACTGGAATCTCTAGATTTTACAGATCCCTGAAGCTAATGGATTAAACAATATCACACAACTCCACACCATATCTGATGAACGATGCGACAAGAATTAATGACATCCAACATGTTCCTGAGGCACATGTGTTACTGAATTTCCTATTATACATGAAAAAGGACAAGACTGAGGAATTACGGACTTTACTTTTAAAAAAAGCAGAAATCAACTTCCCTTCATCCACAATTTCCACCTCCATCAGTGTTTTCCAGGCTGATGTTTTCTAGCTGTGTTTCCTGCTTATTTCTCTCACTTTCTTCATTCTTCCCACTTCAGCAGTTCTAGACTACTCACTTCATAGAACCACAGAACCACAATACAGTTTTGTGTTGGAAGGGACTTTTAAATGTCATGTAATACAACCCCCTGCTTTCATGGCCGGCGACTTCTTCCACTAGATTGGGCATCTCAAAGGCCCATCCACTTGAATTCGACCAGAACTTGTAACTTCAGATTGTTCATCCCATGATTGTTTGAAAACACCATTTTACAATGTTGGAATGGCATTCATACTCCCAGCCTGTGTTCTCTATGAATCACAGTTTTCTTATATCTTTAAAGTCCTTGTTTCTTTTCCCAAAGTCCATACTTGCCCGTCTCTCTTACCTCTTTTGCCTTAGTATAACTTGTAAATATTGCTCTGTGGTTACCACATCCTTGAGAGACTCCTTATCCTATTTGTCTTCTATATCCTGCCTAGTCTCTTTATCCTAAGATAATAAAACAAATTTATTCCTTCAGCAGCTCTCTCTCCACAATATCAGATCCCTGTTTGTAATCCGTATGTCTCAAACAGCCTCAGAAGCCCTGAAGTGACAGATTCCATTCTCTGGGATCATGAGTGAAAAATGGAACTCTTAAGAGGTTACAGTTACTGAAGTGTAAAATGTTGATTCAAAGCATATCAGATGAGCAGGGATTTTTCAGAGGCTTTTAAATTGGCTAAATTTTTGCAGAACTCTCAAACATACTTTAAAAAACTGCAATCAACCAACCACAAAAGCCCACACCCCCCAAAATTAAAAACTAATACGCTATTGTCACAAAGGAACACTTTCTTGATTCTAAATTTCAGGTTCAAGCTTTAGTATCTATTATATATTTAGATATTGTAAGAAAGGCCTTCATCTTCTTCCTAGAAGACCCTTGGGGAAAAATTAACTCTTCTACAAGAAAGGTCAATGTCATGATCCACAGAAAAAATTGGAGACCTTCTTAAATTAAACTAGGGAAAATTTCTTCCTCATCCTCTAGCTGTCTCAGCTTTTTGACCTTAAATACACAAGTGAGATACAATAATGAGAAAAACAATGAGCTTTTCTTTTTTTTTTTTTTTTTATGACTGGCCACACCAATATTCCCTCCTCATCAGTGTGCTCTTAATCTTGATCAAAATTATGCAATTCAGAGACTAGAAACATTTTGCAAAATTATGTGTCAAATGCATTCATGCTAGAAGGAGAAAGTATTTCTACATATAACTACCAAAAACTTTAGAGCATGAGATTAAAGCATTTATTTTATGATCCAACAAAAGTGATCAAGATTTACTTCAATCCTACATCTTACTTTAGTAAAGTAGGGTTTAGTCTTTAATCTCAGATGGTAAATTTGCACTGAAAGGTTTTTTCCATCACATTTTTTCATTTCTGTAAAACTACTTTTTCTTTTCTTTCTATGGTTTTTTGTATTTACTTATCTTTACAATATAACTGCAAGTCCTTGTGTATATCCTACCTTTTAAGCACTAGCCTAAAGACTTCTAGATATTCTTTTCTGATTTTTAGTGAAAAAAAACCACAAAAATTCTCAAATTGTATGACACAGCCATATAGATTTCATGTCAGCACAAAGCAAATCATAGTAAGACAGCCAGATTTGGTCCACATTGGTTAATACCTGATTTTCAGGAAAGAATTTGTAAGGATTCATTCATGTGTTGACTGTACTTATATACAATGTTAGTACACACAAACTACATTGGATGTTATAACATTTCATTATTTCAACGTATTTAGAAAGGTCATAGAGTTTTTCTATTTTGAAATTACTGTCTTTAAATTTATGAATCATTAATCTATTAATAATTATATCAATCACTATATCTCCCTTAATTTAAATTAAAAGTACATGAAAAATATTTAAATCATGCTTTGTTAACATCTGTACATATGAATTAAATCAATTTTATATTAATTAAAATTCATATGTCTATACATGTATTTGGTCGTATTCATATACAACTACATACAAATGCACAGAGTGAACAAACACACAGAGTGAACTACTTCTACTATGAAGCCATAGCTTCTCAGGCTGGAAAAGCTCCATTATTTAGTGACAGTTTCTTCACGGAATTATTTGGATAGTCTTGTCTACCTTGGCCTTCAGATCCTCATAGATAAGCTACATCTGATGTGGGCACAAAGATTTGACTCTCCAAACCATGCCTAAAAATGCTCATAGCTCTGTCCCTGGATGCAAGCAAAAGGACAAAAATATTTCCAAAGAGTGTGGAGAGATATTAAACAGACTTGTTTCATTACATTTTAGCTCAACTATGAGCCAATGTTTCTGAAAATGTGCTACCTAGCTGATTTAGCACATCATTGCCATAGCATTCTTTACTTAAGATAAATAAAACTAAATTTTCTCAACTAATTACGAGTGTTCATGATTTCACTGTCAGACAAATTGATTCGGTTTTACACTCAATTTGATTTTGTGGTGGACAGCAAATGACTTGGTTTGAAAATAAAGAAAAGTGGTTTGAACAGGGCTTTAATTAATTCTATTGAAAAATACCTCAAATGCAATGTACCCTGAAGAAATACTCCTCCAACTATATTCAATAAAGGTTGTTTATCAAAGTAATTATTTCCTTTAGGGAATTTCCTAGAATTTTCTCTTTAAATATATGAAGGCTCAAAAAAAGCAAGCTTTTATTTCTGTGACCTTGAAGAAACACCTTAGTTTAAACAATTTACTTCATCAGGGGAAATAAAAAGTGAGTTCTATTTTTAAAAATATTTTATTTTCTTTGTTAATAAATCTTGTAGTAAATTAACCCTTGGAGCTCTGCTAAAAAGCTTATTGTCTTTATCCTCTGTACATCTTTCCAGTTATGGAAGTGCACTACAAAGTGTATAGAGTATATATATATATAAAATAGA
Organism: Serilophus lunatus; assembly: GCA_013399895.1. Lineage (NCBI taxonomy): Eukaryota > Metazoa > Chordata > Aves > Passeriformes > Eurylaimidae > Serilophus > Serilophus lunatus. The sequence continues at coordinate 331,737 of VXBA01011246.1, read as the reverse complement.
GTGCAAAACACCTTCTATAATTTTTTTTTGCATTTTTATAAGCAATTAGAATAATGTTCTTTTAAAACATAAACACTGTTGTACCTACAGATGCTATTTTTACAAGTCACGAAACATTTTATTAACATGAAGTACTTTGGTTTGGCAACATTGAGAATGGCACTGATGATGACTAACTTGTGTTCAATGGTTTTCTAGACTCAGTAGTTTAAATCAGGAGTTCATTGGAGTTTTCAGACACAATGGTTCTAATAGCTAATTGGATGCACCACAATGGGTTTGAGTCGATGGTTCCCTTTAATGACTTACCTAAGTAGGTCTAAACCAGAGAAGAATGAGCTTCCATGAGTAGATAAATTCAAAGCTAAAAAGAAGAGAGGAAAATCAACCTAAAAAACACTTTTAAGTTTCTACACTCAGAAAAATATGATGGAAAGCCTCCTAGAGATGGTTATATATATATATATATATATATATATATATATACACAATCCTTTTATTCACTTGTAATGCTTCCATTTCATGGTGAATATTTGCTTCTATCCTACTGAGAAGACTTCTGAGCAAACTGCTTTCCAGTTATTTCATGAAGATTGCTGTACGTTAAAAAGCAAGACTAAATTTAAGCCCATGTATTTACGTATTGCCTTAATGGCAAAAAAGAAAGCTTCACAAAGCTTGCAACTGCTAAGTAATTTAAATGCAAACATTTTAATAAGGTTGATGCACTTTTTTTAACCTTTCCTTCCTTTAGTTTCAGCAAAGGCTGCAAAAGCATAAAGAAAAAATCAGTTAAACTAAATAACTGAATTCTTTGTCAACACAGTTTTCCCGTTCTCATTTTTCACTAAGATTTTTTCAGACTCAACTTCACACATTTTTCTGTGGAAATTAAATTCCTTGTATGTACTGACTTACACTTCTGAGGCTTTCTATTTACTTCTCCCTTGATGCACTTACATAACAGTACACGCATTTCCACAGCTAGAACCACACTTTCTTCTCCAGATTGCAGTGGTATTTTCAGTACTGTGTTGTGATTAGTTAGATAACATTTAATGGTTGTTTGAGGTTTTTCCTCAGGCAAGCAGTAATCCATGTTTGTTACCCTCAGGTTATATATTTAACTTAAAATGAAGAAGTATTACTATACTCTTTTTTCCCCTGGAGCTTTCCAGAAGGATAAAGTGTTAGCTTCTGGCTTTTATGTTAATTCCCAAACATTGCATTTCATGAGTTTTCCATCATAAGTTACTCCTTTCTTTTAACAAGTGATTTTCATCTTGCTGTAAATATTAGTATCGTCCAGTACTTTCCAAAATACAGAGGAAAATAAGGCCATTGTGAATTTTTTTTTTTTTTTTGGGGGGGGGGGAACCCCAATAAATTACTTTAATGTTGATATATTTTATTTCAATGACTGCATCGTGAGTAAATAACTCATTGAGACATCCTTGATGCTTCAGGCAGTGCGTAGCAATAGCCAAAGAACTGTTGAGGTACCATCGCCTTTCTAATCGCAAAGGCAAAGCACAACATATAGGCTTCTCTAGGGAAGGTCATCTCTATCACAGTCTCAGTGCAGTTATCCTGGTTCCCAAGGTGTGGGATATGAGAAATAAGTTGTATGGGAAGACACAATATGGTAATTTAATCAAAATATAACTAGATTGTCTGGGCAGCCCACTTATCCCACTGAATTAACACAACTAAAAACTGAGAGATTTCTTCAAGTTGTATATTATAGTTGTTTCATTTAAACTTTGGACTTGTGAACTCACAAGTTTGTATACCAAAAGGTAGATATCTGCTAAATATAATATAATATACTCTCCATGCCTACAGACTTCTTTGACTTTCCCCAATTAATGTTCCTCTCTTTTATTTCAAGTATTCCTATTCTTAGCTTTTCCTTTTGTTCCAGATTTGATTTCTTAATCAATCTTTAAATGAGTCTGTGATTCTTCACTGACTTTTTCCTGCTTTTAAACAATAGTTTCTTAGATGACTGAGAAACCTCTCATTAAATCTCCTCAACTATATTTTGGTTCTTACATTATTTTGCTCCTTGCTTTCATAGCTCAAAACAATTACAGTGTCTCAAACTTTAATTACAACTATTTGCTTATTCACTGGAAGCAAAACTTGTTTGTTATGTGGCTTGAAGATATACCTTTAATTATCTTTCATTATTATAGTTTTTATTCTTGAAATATGCTTATCTACTATAACACATTTTGTGTATTTATGGTGAAAATTAAAAATTAAATACACACAATTAAAATTTATAAGGAAAAAATATCCTTGAGCTGTGCCCCTAAATTTAGAACATATAAAGCTTGCCTCCTTTCACATAGTTTTTGTCACACCCAGTGAATAAAGAAGTAAATCGTTCTTGTCCTTTTCAGTTATTGTTGTGTATTTCAGCTTTTCTTGTGTTCTTTACTTACCTTTCCATTCACCTGATATTAATCTCAACATTCATTACAGAAAAGATCAGATGAAACACCTATCCATGAAAGTTATGTCACATTAGCTGTCGTGTATATATGATAGTGTTTGTACCGCAGATTCTATTGCTCCCTAATAATAATTTTTGTAAGAAAGATGATATATTGATAACTATTTTAGTTGTATAGTGCAGTCTTTCTTACTAAATGGGTCTGCCTCCATTTAGTTTAGCATTCTTGTCCACTTTGAGGAAGGAGAAGCAATCTGACATCTTTCACGCTAGTAGCTATGTTTTTTCTAATTCCTGCTCTAGAACAAGCTCTTGCTTGCCTTTGTTGGTGTAGCTTTTCTGTATTATATGTTGATATGTTTTTTTCTGTATAAAAGCTGCTTGCAAAATTACTAACTCCATGAGCTACAGGATTTTATTTTTCCATGGGGACTAGAATTAACAAAGATAAACCACAGCACTGAAGTTTTAGACAGAGTCAGAATGTGTAACCCTTCTCCTATAGGTAGGTTCTCCAATATCTATTAGTGTGCCATGCAAATGGTAATCAATCCAAGAAATGAGCTCTGTTTATATATTTGGTCTTTTTGAAAATTCTTACAAAGAATAAATAACATTTCAGACCTTTTAACCCCTGTAAAATTTGAATAAACTTCCTATTGTATGAGGCATTTTCTCATGGAATAACACTTCCTACCCATGATGAAAATGTAATTGAACCTGTGTAAGGGAGTACTGTGCATGTTGCATCTTTCTGGGAGGCTAGTTACTAGGTGACACTGGTAAAGCTCCAATAAAAACACTGATGAAGCAAACAAATCCAAACCAAAAAGAAGGTACTGTTGTGTCAACCTTGGTTCTGCTATATAAAGCGTGTCAAGAAGGTGACTTTCAAGTGTTTCTAAACTTAGAAACCTGCTTACTGCTTAATCTGAGAAAATTCAGTTATTTAAGAGATAATTCATTCATTAGTTTGCTTACCTTGCTCTTTGCTAAGAAAATAGCTAAAAAAAATTGAACATGGCCTGAATTACTCTTAGCTTTTAATTGTTGCTGTCACATTTTACAAGCATATTAATCAAAAATAAATACATTTAGTTTGAATTAGAAATTATAGTCAATTTTTCATGCCTGAGATGGAGTTCATCATGGAAAATAATCTGAAAGACTATTTAAATTTGAATTATTTGATTAGAGCTATTAATTGGAATTATTTTAATCCAATCAATGCTTCTGATTTTGGATGAGCACAATAGCTGATTCTCCCTAAGGGACGTTACTTAATGTCAGTCTGAGTGAATAACAGGTCACTTTTTCAGCTGTACCTTTTGAAAGACAACTGGTTATTAAAATTTTCATTAGTAAGAGCATTGAGCAAATTCATTCATGGTCAGTGAACCCAGTGATGCTGATGAAGGTCTATGAGGGATGAATTCTGCCTTGAGTATGTCCAATCTGAGCGATGAGGTACTTTTTAGTTTTAATATAAGTACTGTGAACCTAGAACTTGCCCTAGCACTGATAAATTTGGTATATATTCAAGACTGGTTTATGAGTGATGGAATACATTTTTCCCTAACACAAATGCTCTAAACCAGGAATTTACCGTAGCATTGACAAATTGGATATACTCTCAAGACCTGATTTGTCCCTGACATGACCTCATTGACTCTAGTGTGGTAAATAGATACTAAAAGAACTTGACATACAGCAATTATTTGTGCACACTTTTGATAGAGAATATGGAACATCAGCTTGAAATTATAGAACATCTTGTGTGAAGAATTAAATTAATCATTAAAACGACCCTCTCTTTTCTGATATTCTGTATTGATCCTTCAACTTGATTCTCAGGCTTCTGTGGGAATTCTTTGTTAGCACTCAAAAATTTACATTACTTGAAATCTTATACAGCTTGGCTGACTTCAACCATATTCTGCTGATCTATGTACTTTTCCCGCTTATATTAATTTGAACAATTCTTCTGGCATTTTTAGTCATTCTTTGTCAATCTCTCTAGGTTTGTTTCAACTAAACAAGTATTCTCTCTCTCAAAAAAAACCCCAAAACATACAGGAATTAGTCCTTTATAGTTTATACCAGGAGCTAATGAAATCAGATCTTATTTTAACATAAACACTATGAGAAAAGGGTTTACATATCTCCTCAAAGGAAGAGATTTACATCCCTAGAGCAAAGCTCACAAATTGAATGTTGAATGTTTCCAGGTCAAGATCAATTAAATCATGTTCCATGTCTTCCTCTGCACTGGCTTTCAGGCATTAACACTTTTTTTTTAAAATGTCGTGGGGACCTTCTTTCTCCTGCTGTGTTGAATCATTGCATTTTTTCTTACATGTATATCTCTAGGTTTCAGGAACCTAGTTTGGCTCTGAAAAATCTAGAATTGACTTCCCCTCAGCTCTAGACAGGCTGTAGTGCAGTTTGACTGTCAAATGCTGTGATTTTTAGGTATTGAAGACTTTTTCACCTCTGGAAAAATATATTGAAGAAGAAGGCTTTGGGGTGATTGTGTCCCAGGTAGCTTGCTCATCACCATGGTTTAGAATAGATTTTCTGTGTCAAAGCACTCATGTCCTTTTTCTGTGCTGAAATGCACAGCTCACCAGATCTGTGTACCCCTATCTGTTGAATGAAAGCAGCCTGCAGCAAATTTGAGGTTCTCAAAGCACACCCTTCAAAACAGCTCTGAAAATTGATAAACTTCCTTGACTTTCAGATGTAAGGCTCTCTGTTTTGAAATTCAATCTCAAGGGAACAGCTTTGGTTTAAGCAAAACATGAGACCATGTGCATATCAGGAGTCAGAACAGCAAGGTTAGTACCACTGTCTGTCATTTAGTGTTGTTTTCCAGAGAGCAGCTCTTCTTTCTGCTATAGCAAACAATGGGAATAAGGTGCCAAGTAAAAAAAGTTCTGACATATTTTTTGAAGATTATTTATTTTATTTTTGTTATTTGCTTCAATGAAAGATTTATTGTGCAAATGTTGAAATTCAACACCTACTAAATTTAAAACCTCATATTTTTAATTTTGTTTTTTAAATTTAACACTATACTTTTTCTCTTTAGTGTTTACTTTTCCCTAGGATGCATTCTTCTTTTTTTATTCAACTCCTTATTTTTTTCAGAAGCCTGTCAAGTTGGCCTACTAATAATTTTTAATAACGAAGCAGGAATGTTCTACTTTTTTTTTTCTTTATATTGAAACAGTTTGGTAATTAGCTTTTACTAACACTAGTACTAGTGCAACACTAGTAGGATAAGTTAAATTTCATACCATATTAAAAAAATCAAGACCAAAAAATCATATGGGCAGAACAATATACTAGAAAACTGGGACATTTCATTCAAGTATAGGTAGGAACCAGCTCTGAGTGGGAACAGCTTATTCTGTTATTCATTTTTCTGGATAAGAAAATGAAAAGCTATTATATACACATAACAAATGAGAAACACCTTAACATAGAAACTCCAGTGAGCACTTGTAATGATTTTTGAAGTGTCTAAAATCATAGTTTAATGAAGAGGAAAAATTTAACCTCTTTTGAAATTAAACATTCACACTTCAATTTTTGCCTATGACCTTTTAGAATTAGCTTTATCAGTAGTATTTTGAATAATTTGTAATAACACAGAGCAAAAACTGTTATTTGTATTTCCAATCTCTTTATGCTTCCTTGTCAACTATAATATAAAAGCTATTTTCCACAAAAAGGTATTAACAAAAAATACTAATGGTCTAAAGCAGTAAGAACTAATTTGTTGTTGCATTTATATTTAACTTTTCATGTCCCTTGATAGTCAGGGGTTAATGCATATTTGGTCCAATTACCAGATGATTGCTACTATGACATAATTTTTTAACCCCACTTCTAAATTTTTTTATTTGTTTGGACAATTCTCTTGCATATCAAGGAATTTCATAAACTATGACATTTTGAAATATATGGAATAAATGTGTCAGATAAATCCAAACTAATTTTTAATTGGTTTTACAAATAAAAATATATAGATATAAAAAAAGACAAGATTTTTTTTTTTTTTTTTAATCTGTATAGCCTCTGGGTCATTGTTGTGTCTAATTTTTAAAACTCAAGTTTGCATTTTTGAGTTTAGGTTGCAAAAATTTCCTAAGACATTTTAATTATTATCATTTATATGCATGGCTCAGTCAAGATAGATTTGTTCTAAATTAGTATTCTCTAATATGAGCAATGGGTATGTCAGTTTTAATACTTTTAGAAATATTTCGTCAAGATTAACTATATGTCATGCCTGATATGGAGCATTCATCATTAAATGCCTCCTTGTCATCCATATTGATGCTTTTACTATTAGTCTTTGTCTGAAAACTCCAGCTAGGGAATGTGACAGGGTCTCATGTTAAGAAGAAGCACGTTTTACAAACGATGTGGCAAGGACAAGTTAAGGCATAATAGGGTTCAAACCATTGATTTTATCTCAACATGCTCTACCACTTTACTTATAACAGGCAACCTCTGGCTCCTGCTGTTTTGATAGGTGTTTGATATTCCAAAGCCAGAGTGAGGTTAATGTGAAGTTTGACTGCAGACTCTTCAGCTGAGCTATTCTATCAATTAACAGGGTGATCCATCACATATGCATTATCACTCAGAGGTGTACAGTGTGTCCTACTTTAAAGAGCACATCAATTTTTAAATCCTGAAAAAATGTCCAGTGCCACTTGTCACAGGCAGGAAAGAAGTACTAAAACTGACTTAACTTCATTTGTGATAGAGATGAATGTCCTTTGAAAGCAAACAGACAACCACCACAGTAGAAGCCACCTCAGTTCCTCAGCTGCTTGAAGGGGTTTTCCATTCCTCTCCAAAAAGCTGCTTTTGCACTTTCTGTATCCAATGGCATGGCCAGAACATATCCAGAACTTTTAAGCCCTATGTTAAATGTCCAGCTGCCTACTCAGCAGGAATTCTGTCAGTGCTGTCTTTATTAATGGTTTCAAGAACTGTGTGGAGATAAATACAGAGCAAGGGCATGACCTAGCTTTTTTCAAGCTGTGCTGCCACACTTTTTATGTATGTCATTGTCAAATGTGAGAAAAATCTTTCCAGCTCTCCAAAAAGTAAGCAGACAGCACTTGTAGTTTCTCAAAACACTTTCTCTGTATTCCAGCAGGCTGTTCCAGCAATGTGTGCCACTAAAATGTCATTCTGTTCTGGGGTGCAACCATTGTTGATGAAAGATAAACAGGAATTGCATTTCCCAGAGTCTAAATCTGCCTATGTTAGGAGTGGCATTATGAGATGATGAGCAGTTATAAGAACAGTGCAAACATGAAGTGCTACTTTATAGACATATCCCTTTCTTCAGGGTCTTTTTAAAGTATGCATCCAAAAAAATCACTTCAAGACACAAGTAACACTGTCATACCTGAAAAAAGCAGCAAAGCTTTAAATGCTGTGTCTCACAACATCCTTATAGGCAAACTAAGGAAACGTGGGTTGTATGAGTAGGCAGTGAAGTGGAATTGAGAACTCGCTGAATAGCGGACCCCAGAGGATTGTAATCAGTGGTACATGGTCTAGTTGGAGGGTAGTCACTAGTAGTGTCCCCCAGGGTTCAATACCAGGACCATTATTGTTTAATTTATTCATCAATGACTGGGATGAAGGGGTAGATGCCTCCTCAACAAATTTGCTGTTGACATGGAGCTGGGAAGAGTGGTCGATAGTCTGGAGTGCTGTGGAGCCCTTCAGAAGGACTTTGACAGGTTGGAAAGGTGGGCAAAGAAGACTGAAATACAAAGAAGGCAAACATAGGACCCTGCACTTGGAGACTGTTATGGGTTAGATTCCTGTTGGTAAAATTTTCTCACTAATACCATGAGATATTTTCAAACCTGAGACCAGAATTCCTTAGTGGGGTTGTGGGGTGGAAGATTTCATTATTATCGGCCTGAGAGTTAATGGCCCCTGATGGTCAGATGGCAGATTGTCAGGGAGATTCCCTGCTCTGGATGGCTATGCGAGAGCAGAAGAGTGCAACACCAATGAGTTCCAAAGACAAGAGAACTAGGGGGTGGAGTATGCCTGCTTTATCTTCCCTCTCATACTGGACAATAAAAAACTGTGGATGACCAGCTCAGCTGGCTTGTTGTAGTGGTTTAACCCGGGCTGGATGCCAGTGGCCCACCACAGCCACTCTCACTCCCCCTCACCCAGCAATAGAGGAGAGAGAATATAACAAGAGGTTTCGTCAGTTGAGATAAGGACTATAACAGATTATTTCCTAATCATCTTCACAGGCAAAACAAGACTCCATGTGGGAATAATAGTTAAATTTAATACTAACAAGATCAGAGCTAAGAGTGAGACAATAAAAGACACCTTTTCCCCCCACCCCCTCCTTCTTACGTCCAACCTCCTCTCCCGCAGTGGTCCAGGGAAAAGGCGGGGTGGAGGAGGGGGTTGTTAAGGTCAGCTGCGGTTTTCAGCTGCTGCTTTCAGCTGCTGCTTGGGGAGAAGAGTCCTTCCAACCACATTCCATGGGGTCCCATCCCACAGGAGACAGCTCTTCACAAACTGTTCCAGCATGGGTCTCTCTCATAAGATACAGTTCCTCTCATAAGCTGCTCTGATGAGAGTCCATCCCATGGGCAGCAGCCCTTCAGACACTGCTGCCACATAGGTCACATTCTACAGGGTGCAGTCCTTCAGGTGTAGGCTTCTCCAGCGTGGGCCCAATAGGCCACAAGTCCTAACAGGAAATCCTGCTCCAATGTGGGCTCCTCTCTCCCATGGGCTACAGTCTCCTGCCAGGACCCCGCTCCAACATAGGCCTCCCACAGGCTACAGGTGGATCTCTGCACTCCCGTGGTCCTCCATGGGGACAGCTGCTCCACCATGGTCTTCACCATGGGCTGCAGCGGGATCTCAGCTCCGGTGTCTGGAGCACCTCCTCCCCCTCTTTCTCCACTAACCTTGTGTTATGGGCTTGAAACGGGGTTTTCGGGGGGAAGAGGGGAAGGGAAATGTTTGGATTGTTTGTTTGCTTATTCGTAAAACCAGGTTTTTTTAGAAACCTGAAAGAAAGCCAAAACCTCAGGAATCTGTGGAGCTTCCTCCCCTCTTTCACTCTCAATGTCCCGGGTAGGGGCCGAGAAGCAGTGACAGTGGAGTGACGCAGAGCCGTCCCCCCTCCTCACTCATCATAGCTGTGGCGGGGGACTGAGAACTTGGCACTGGTGATGAAGAGGTGGCATCATGTGAGCAGGCAGCAGCGCCCCGTCCTGCCCAGTGCCTTGCAGAGCGCGTGGAGCTGCGCAGTGCTTCTCCGCTGGTGGCGGCAGTGGCTCTTGGCTCGCTGCAGAGGGCAGAACAGAGCAGTAGCGGGCAGAGATGCACTGTGGGTGCTGGCATTGGTGGCGCTGGGACACCTCGTGTCCACAGCAGGCAGCATGAGCACCTGCCAGCTCCCCGGCCCTATGTGGTGGGATGCAATTGGCACTGCCAATCCTCAGCTTTCTGGGGATGGCAGCAGTGCCTCCATGCTGGTTGTCGTGCTGCATGGACTGCACCCACTGCACTCCCTGGCCCACGGGCGGCTCCTGTGGTCCTGGTGGCCCAGGGGTCCCTCCTGCAGGGTCCCAGGGGTGGCGGCGGGTGCCCTGTGCTGGCTCTGTGCTGGTGGTGACCGCACAGAGAAGGCATCTGCTCTGGATAGCCATGAGTGGTTCTGCCACCTCGGGGATCACTCCTGGAGGTGTGGGTGGCACCAGTGTCCCCATGGCTGGTGGCGGCTGCTGGGCTCTGGGCCCCGAGCACATGGCATTTTGCCGGGAACTGCCATCTTGCTCAGAGTGCCAAGTTGTTGGAGGAGGGTGGAGGCCAACTCCACTGGCTAATAGGGGGACAGCCTGGCTGGGAAGAAGACACAAAATTCCCAAAAGCCTGAACACAGAAGTCTCTGCTCTCTTTTGGCTTCCTTCAGAGCTGAGAGAGGCACAGCTCCCCTCCTCCTGGCTCCTGAACTGCGGCTTGCTTCCCCTCACTTTGGCACAGGCAGCAGCATGGCACCATCGGAGCTCCAACTGAGGCATCTGGAGACCACCAGCCAAAACGCAAGTGGTATCTGTCCCTTGGGTGTCCCTGGGTGGGGAGTGTGATTTTCACTCTTTTTGTCTTGCAGGAGGTTCCAAGGGCTGGGACATTACCTTCATAGAGGCGGCTTTCCCTTCCTTCCCCCTGTTCCTCAGCTGACCAGCTGGCTTTGAGGAGCAGTTTGGGTTTTTTTGTTTTATTGTGTGACAATGTTGAGTGTTATATTGTGTGTGTATTTTGTTTAGTGTCTAGGGATTCTATAAGGTCTTTAGAGCCCTAGAAGATTAAACCTGTGTTTGCTGTTGCATCTCTATTTAGTCTTTAGTCACTGTTGTGTGCTCCCTAGTGGTTCAAACCACCACACCTTGGTGTCTGCATTGTTGTCCACAGGCTCTCATCCTGCTCTTCTCTGGCAACTATCTTTGTCTAATCTAACTTTTTTTCCTCCTTCTTTCTTGAATATGTTATCATAGAGGCATTCCTTTAACTCCTGATTGGCTTGGTCTTGGTCAGCAGCAGGCCCAGCCTGGAGCTGGCTGGCATTGGCTCTGCTGGACATGGAGAAACTTCCAGCAGCTTCTCGAAGAAGCCTCCCCCTCAGTCCTCCCACTGCTACCAAAACCTGGCCACAGAGGAACCAATACACTTGTTTTCCAGAGCAACCCCTGAGAGGGCCCTGGTAGTGCCTCGCTGGTGCTGTTTCTCCCCGCGCTCCCCCTCCTGCTCCAGAAAACAATGGAGAGGTCCCAACTGCTTTTCTCCATGACCAAGTTGCCAAATTGCCTCTGCTGCTGTTACTGCCTTGTTGGCCCAGTCCTGGTGAGGCCATTTCTGGAGTGCTGTGTCCAGTTCTGGGCTCCTCAGTTCAGGGGAGACATGGAGATCCTATACATATGCTCTATGTTCTGTTGACCTGGGTGTCAAATTTGTCGTCTTCTTTCTCTGAAATGGAAATCAGATTTGTATATTGAGATACACAGAAAAAAGAGTGTGAAATTGGGAAATAGGCAGTTTCACAGAAGACTTCACTTCATAAACTTTTCCTATTTCAGCCTTACTCCCACAGAACCTCTCATTTTTTGTTGTTTCTATTGAGATACTGACAAAAGGAGAATGAGCTTTGATGAAAAACCAACAAACCAAATAAACACAAATCCCAAACACCATAGTACTCTTTTGCTAACAAATTTGAGAGAAATAGCTATAGGGAAAGACTGTAGCATCTCAGTTTATACAACAACAATGTTGAAAGATATGTAAATAACAAATTATGTTATCCCTTCAACCGAAAGTAAATAGATAATAGCAGAACAAGCAAAAGAGGTCTGAATATATTTTAGAAGGCACTGATATTAATAACATAATTCTGAATCAAATAGAACGTAAAATCTATACACAATTCTGAATTAAGTAAATTGAGCAAATATCACTGACTCCTGCAATACATCCTTTATGAAAGTGGATTGATGGGCTGGACACTGAGGGTTCTTGAGAACAATCAGAAAAATTGTTTGGTCCAATATTTTGTCCATAGATATATTCCGAAAGCAAAGAGAAATCTCCATCATTTATGATTAGCATTTCTCTCTAAAGGAATAATGAAGCACTCCAACAAGGTAAAGATACTTGAGATGTAATTATGATGAACAATCTTTCCTACTCACATTCCTTCTGTCAGTACACAAATAAACAATGAAAACCTATTAAAGGTCCCAATGAATTACAGAGGAAAAAGACTGGTAGCAAAAATATATATGCTTTTTATTCAAAAAATGGAAATGATTGAAAAGTATTGTATTGGTTTTTCTGTGGCCAGGTTTTGGTGGCAGTGGGGGGGGGGGGGGGGGGGGGGGGGGGAA
>VXBA01011246.1:274625-318882 GCA_013399895.1 Serilophus lunatus | reverse complement strand
GGCTGCTGCCCATGGGATGGACTCTCGCCGGAGCAGTTTGTGAGAGGAACTGTATCCTGTGAGGGATGGACCCCATGGAATGCGGCTGGAAGGACTCCTCTCCCCAAGCAGCGGCTGAGAACAGCAGCTGACCACAGCAACACCTTCCCCCCACCCCCCACCTAGCCTTTTCCCTGGACCGCTGCAGGAGAATAGGTTGGATGTAAGAAGGAGGGGGTGGGGGGTAAAAGGTGTCTTTTAGTGTCTCACTCTTAGGTCTGATCTTGTTAGTAATAAATCTGATCATTATTATTCCCACATGGAGTCTTGTTTTGCCTGTGACGGTGATTAAGAAAGAATCTGTTGTAGTCCTTATCATGAATAACGAAACCTCTCGTTATATTCTCTCTCCTCTATAGCTGGGCAAGGGGGAGTGAGAAGGTGGCTGTAGTGGGCCCCTGGCACTCAGCCCGGGTTAAACCACTACAAGTATCTAGAAAAATTACTAAAAATCACTATGTAAAAAAAAAATAAAATTCACATGGATAGCATATACACAATCATCAAAATCTCTTTGCAAAGCTGTCCTAAGATAAAGGAGGAATGTGACAATTTTTAATTAAAAGATATTTTGAAAATATTCTGAGAATCGTCATTGGAAAGAAAGTGCTAAATTGCAAATACACATTATGTATAATAAAACATTAACTTATTTTTGTGGAAAGTCATTTATGATGTTTAAAAAAGACTTAAAAAAAGAGGTATTTTTATTTATGCAGGAGAATCTTGGAATTAGGTGAAGACTGTGAACAATTGCTCTGCTAGTGTTCATCACCATTATTCTTTCCTATGATTCAATGAAACCTACCCTGAGCCATTTTCTTTTTCAGAATTCTCCCACTATAACAGAGATTTTTTTTTTATGTTGCATTGCCTAATTTCTTGCCAAAGGCACTGTTTCTCTTTCCTTCAAGTATCCTTTATCACCCCTACTTAACTGCCTAACTTATACCCTACCAGGTGCACTTAATTCTATACTTTTTACTTTTTTCTTCACAAAATGTTTAAATGAATACGTATACATGTATTTATACATATTATTTATACATATATCAACTACTGTAGCCTTTCTTCTTCTCTACCTCACTTGCTTTTGCAAAGAGTCTCCATCCCCCCTTCACTAACAAAAATTTGGTAATTACTTATGAATCAAGATCAATTATGGACATAAGCATGATAAGTAGATACTCAGATTGATGTGGTGCCAAGGATAAAACAATGTTTAAGATTGCATCCACTTTGCTCCAAAGCACTGGAATGCTCAATTTTTCCTGAAACATATCCTGATGGAAACGTTAGAGACTATGAATAATAGCCACTGCTATTACAGGAGAGCTCTCATTTTTAGCAACAGCTTCAGTAGAAGTAACGAGCCTAGCACTTCCCCCTTGTTTGGCTTCATATCTCCAATGTACATTTTGCATCCTAATTTGAATGCAGAGAGTCTGGGAACAAATATGTCTTGAAAAAAATCCTTTCATTTTGTCCAGACTTCATCTGAAGGTATGAGACCATGACATCTGAGCAACCTGCTTTTAGTCACATTGATGTAAAAAAGACTATTCACATCATTTAGTAAGATTTGAAATTCTCACAGCAGGACTGCTGCTTTCACCTTGTGGCACTTGAAATTTGGAAAATACCAGACATTTGCAAGGCATTCATGCATAAAATGAAAAGACCAATTTAATGTTCTAACTAGCTGATCTTTTTGAGCTGTCATTCCCTGTGGTAAATACTTCTCCTTTTATAATGTTTTTATATTTCTCCAACATTGCTGCCAACATTTTAACTAAAACAGATTTCAGTGGGTGTTTCTTTAAGCAAACTCAAGGTCCTGCAGGATGATATCTTCAATTACTGGAAGTTTGTTCTAACGTATGTTTTCATTTTTAGTAGCACCTCTCAAACTAGAAAGATTTAAGTCAAGGATTTTTGTTAAGACAATGAGCATTATCATTATTAAAAGATTAAAGAAATGCCAAAATATAGCTGCTGGAGAGTTACAATGATATTAGTTCCTGAATCAAGTGAAATATTGCTATTGATATGTCCCACTGCTCAACCAAATCTTATAGGTAGTTAATTTGTGGGGTTTAGCAGTATAAATCTCCAAAGCTATGTCAACAAAACCTGAATAAAACTTGAACTTCTAGGTACATTCTGACTGCTAGAAGTGAACAAGTACCTTCTGACAGTTTTTGAAGTGTCTTCCAAATTTTGTAAAAATAAAAAGCTGAAAATTCAAAAAGCAATCTAACCTTATCTATTTTTTCAATAACTGCAAGGTAGTTTAACAATTAGCAAATTTTGATGTACAGAAATAATTATATTCAGTTACAGTACTTTATTCCAGAGCATTGAATAATCACAGAAACTTATATCTGCATGTCTGAGGGCCAGATAACATAAATGATATTTACACAAATTGAGTCATGACCTCTCTTCACAACCAATGCACTTTCTTGTTTTGACAATAACAAAAGGTTGTTTAAATATGAAATATTTTATTCTCAGATACATGCATTAATACAATTCCCAATTCCTCTCTTGAAGGTATGGTTCACAAATTTGTTACTAAGATAATAAACAAGTTCTTTTAGGGTCTCAGGACTAATCACATAGTATTAAATAAGATGATTAGATTATTGTTTTATTCTTAGGGGTAAAAATAAATCTAATTTTCCCTAATATTCAATAGATAAAAGGAATTGAAGGGGGATTCATCTAACCTCTCCTAAACAACGGGTTTGGAATGAGATGAGCTATCTCCCAGAAATGCTTTTTACTCTCCTCTGAGCAGAGCAATAAAGAAGCCTTGTCCTGATTCAGACATCTGGTATTGTAACACTTGAATCTGAGGAGCTGAAATCTGTTTTGTGCTTCAGATACATGTTCCAGAGCTTTCTTCAAGAAATATTTCTCATAATACAATTATCCCATTCATGGGGAAGTCTGTTGAACGACATGCTCTGAAGCGCCACAGCAGTCATCTTATGTTTACAGTTTTTTTTCTTCTTCATGGAAATCCTTATTTTGACAGTCACTGGGGAAGGCCTTAAAACATGATCCAATTACATCCAAAGACTTGCAATAGGGAATGAAAATTAAAATTATGGGGTTTTTTCTTAATCATTCAATTTATTTTTAAGTCAGCATCTTATACTGGGGACTCCACTAATCCTTTTAATGCAAACAAACCTCTTCAGACTTGTTTATAAGCTATGAAGAAAGCCATTTATCTTGGTTTATAGAGAAATTCCTTTTTTCTCTGGAAATAATCTTTAAAATGTGACTATGGGAAACTTTTTTGTCTGAAACATTTCAGAACTGAAACAATTTATCTCCACAGCTATCAAGTCTCATGAGTTCATGACTTTAAAGAAGAAAAAGTAGTAAATGCTGCGCTTTTTGCCTTAGGTGATATGATACATCACCTGGTGTAGCTCTTGAAGTTAACCTCAAAGCAAAACTATCCTGCTTTCTGCTCACCATATTTTTACCTTTGGAAGATTAATACATGTTAGCTGAGCTAAGATAAAATGATAAAAATAAACAGCTTTTTGAGCACCAAAATCCTATTGTCACAGAAGATCCTGATCTGGTTTAACTTTATGGCAGAAGAGTAGTGACCATGTCAGAAGCATCTACCCTGGAGACATGAATTAAACCTTCTTCTTTAGGAAGCCAGAGGAAACACATGGTGAAACTAGGCCATATTTTTCCAAAATGTTCTTGATTCTGTGAAAACTTAATTTGCCAAAATTATAACACTTTAATTATTTGCAATTGTTCTACTAATAGTCACTTGTTTTTTTACTATCCTTCTAAATTTAATTCTTCTATCCATTAGTGCATCCAGAAGGAAAATTTAGTATTCATTTACTGAAATTGTCGTATTTTCCATCTTGAAAGATGGAGTTCTGATGTCTCAACTCACTTGGTTCTTCAAGGATGAGCAAACACAGAGGTCTAAAGCACAGTTTTATATAATAGATCCAAGTGTACTATTAGTTGCACTAAAACATGTAAAGTGATTTCTAACCAGGGAATAAAGTGCAATAGGAGAAATGCAACCTTTCTAGTCTGACATACTATTCCTATTAAATGATACTTACTCATGCATTCACAGGTAAATTATATCAAAGCAAAATTTGTTATGTGGGACTTGAATTCTGTAGACTAACACTCTTCGAAAACGAAGTTCATAATCTTTTAAAAAGGTATTGTTAAACAAATTTTCTGCAGACTTTGACCATGAAATCACACAGCTGAAGTTGGTCATAACTGAATAATATTGCAAGGAACTCTAAATATATAGAGGATATTGAAAAGATTCAGCAACTGAAGTCATTGAACAGTGTGCATGACTAACTCCCACTAAATAAGGCAAGTCACATCTCCAGAAACAGAAACTCTAACCTCATTAAGCAAGTATAAAACTGTCTGAAGTGATGGAAAACCACTTGTACTCCATCTAATAACACAACTGGAATCCACTTTGAAGGAAAATTGAGGCAAAAGCTGCCGTACAAAACCGAGAGGCTGCAAACAAACAAAGCATTAAAGTAAAATTGCCCAAAAGAAACAACAATAAGAATCTGTAATACCCTGAGTAGAACACAATAAGTCACTTAAAGAGGCATTCAAAAGTAATGGTGACATTAACTTGATAAAGGCATGTACATCCAAAGAGTCCCTGAAGCAACCTATACTCAGTTAGTATGGCATCAGAAAAGCTGCATTTGAAAAATAAACATCCCATTACCGTGGAATAATAACAAGGTTCAGAGGCCTTATAAAAGCAAGACAAAATTTGGCATTGAGCGCCCAGATGATAAAAGTTGAGAGGAAGATTAAGAAGTAAGAACACATTGAAATAATTTTTCCTGGTCATTGCCAGTTAGAAGAATAGCTAGGAAAGAAAGTAACTACTCAAATTCGTTCTGTGAACATTTTGATGTTTATATAATGTTTCCTCAAGACCTGAGCCTCAAGACAAAAGAGCTATTTAAGCACTCATTTCATTGCATGTATGTGATTAAGGAACTTTCATGGGTTTACGGCTGTAAGTGTGTTGAAGGTAGGAACTATTTAGACAGGCAAAGAAGAGGCTCACGGGTGACCTTATCACTATCTACTACTACCTGAAAGGAGATTGTAGGTGGTGGAGTCACCATCCCTGGATGTGTTTAAGGAAAGGCTGAATGTGATATTTAGTGCCATGGTCTAGGTGACAAGGTGCTGTCCTCCAGTCATAGACAGAACTTGATGATCTTAGAGGCCTATTCTAACCTAACAGGTTCTGTGATTCTGTATTTTAATAAAATTCAGTGGATGCTGGAGAAAATCTATTTTAACACCTAAAATACATGGGAATAATAAATACCAACTTTATTTGAGATTAGCCCAGTTGGTTAGATCATGGTGCTTGCAACACCAGTGTTGTGACTTTGATCACCATATGGGCCATTCACTTAAAAAATTGGACACAATGGTCCTTTTAAGTCCCTTCCAATTCGTATTATTCTGTGATTTCTGAGATGCTTTCTTCTTTCTTGAGAACATAATGTCATCTTATCTGACTACAGGTCAATATTTACTATTTTCAGTTCAGTAATTGAAGACAAGAGAAGATTGACTAGCAGATTACTATAAACGTGCTGCTAAAGGTCTTTTTTCCAAACTTTTGGTCTAGATTAAGAAGTGTGACTTGCCTTTGAATAATTATTATTTAGAGTTCCTGTCTGTGGCAATCAGTTTAACTAGTGTTTCTTCTCTAAATGTCAACAAGTCCTAGATTTATTAGTACTAGAAAAGCATTGTTGAATTTGCAATAATGTGTAGCTTGTTAGTGTTTTGCTCTTGGTATATCGTTAGGGCCAAATTAAATAATCTTCATAAGAAAATATAAATCAGTAAGGTGCTGACTTTAATTCCTCATAAAGCTCAAGGATGATGATATTTGTGTAGAATTTTAGCTTTATTATATTAATTACCCTCCTACCTGCACAATAAAAGAGAATTCCTTGAGCTCCAGCATACAAGACAGACAAGCACATAAACATTATTTTGAAAAAGGCTTTCACACTAGGTCAAAATCATGTTTTAAAAGAGGACTTCTCTGTTCTATTTTTTTGTTCGTTTTGTTTTGGTTTTAGTTTGTGAAGTTTCGTAGATATTCTAACAGTTTTAGGGCTTAATAGGAGATAAATATTTTCCATCTAGATCTTGTATTTTAAAAATTGTTATTAATTGGGCATTTGTTTCTGCCACCATATGCATATGGTTGTCAAGACCCATTAACTTCTGAACAAAAATCCATAGAATTAGAGAAATACTATCTCTTCCTAGATGAGTACTGAATTTCATTATTGATTCTTTGGTAGAATCTTTTTTTTTTTTCTCCTTTTAATAAAGTCAGGGTTTATCTACTAATTTTCTAACCTCTACAGCAATAAATTGCAATGTTCTTTCTCATAAGCTGATGGTTGAAAGAGAAGGTAGCTGAGAAACACTTCATCTGTCCTTGGTACTTCATAATATAGAGGATGCTATAATTAGCTAAATAAGACAGTCTCTTGGCTGCAACATGACTTCACATTTAGGCTGATAAGGAAGCCTAAGGAATTAGTAAGACATTAAAGGACAAGAAAAACACATTCTGCTTATCTATACTGTGCAAAGAAATGTCTATTTCTTCTGATAGTAGCATTCTAGTTTGATGCTGGTTATGAACACGGCAATAAGAATGGAGAATATAATTGTCTTATGGTCTTGGTATATGTTTAAAACAGGCTTAACCACAGTCAGCCACATATAATTTTTCAGAATAGCTAACCTAGAATTGGATGCTTCTCTATTTATTTCTCTGAATGTTTATTTACCTACCTGAAGAATACTTTAGTTGGCTTACCCCTTTAATTTTTATTTCTAAAGCTGATGCTGGAACATTTTAAGAGATCAAGTGATAAATAAGGAGACACAATAAGAAAAGCAAGTTAAAACGTTATTAAATATGGGCTCCTGCCTGTTTCAACAGAAATGCTAGTGATAACAATATCTTCTTTATGGAACAGAATGATGTTCTGTTTCTGAAAAGAAAACTTCTTTTCATGAAAAGGAATGCAGCATGGGGAATAATGTGAAACCATTCCTGGAGCGAGAGCACTATCCTCATTCTGATTCAGTTATTGTGGGAAAAAGAAAGCCTAAGAATTTAAAAATTACATCAATAGTTCTGTAAATATTTTCTAAGAAACAGTCTTTAAATTTTTTTGTGTGTAAAAATAAGAATATCAAACTAACTTTGTTGAGGTAATTTTGTGAATTTTGTAGATTGTTCTCATTAGAAACTGGAATTCATGACAGTAAAGTCAGATGTCTTTGATAAGTGTAACTGTTCTAACTGTATAACTGTTTGAGCTGTGGTAGAGCCTGATCCTAATTTTTCCCCAGATTTATCTCTAGTTTTTCACTCTTCTGTCTCTTCCTTTCACACTCTCTGTCCTAAAACTATACTCAGCACAATCTCCAGAACTTGTCATATATTTTTTTTTGGCATACCACTTAGGGATGGAAATTTTGTCAATTAAATTTAGTAATGTATATATTGAATACATAACAATATAATATGGTGCATGATCTTGGCTGGCTGCCAGATGTTCATCCAGTCACTCTCTAAATCCTTTTCCTCAGCAGGACAGGTGTAAAAAAATAAGATGAAAAAGCTTCTGAGTTGAGATAAGGACAAGGAAATCAGTTTCAGTTGTCAATTAGTGTCACCGGCATCCATCCCCCCCATACTGTGCCAAGTGTTGCAAAGGGGATGGGAAATGGGGGATTACAGTCCAAATTAGTTTATCTGTCAGTGAAGACAACCAACAAAGGAGTGATGGGGTTAAGCAGGTTGTGTTTTGGTTTGGGTTTATACACACACAGATAGATAGATAGATAGATAGATAGATAGATAGATAGATAGATAGATAGATAGATAGATAGATAGATAGATAGACAGACAGACAGACAGACAGACAGACAGACAGACAGACAGACAAATTTTAATCAGGAGTCACTGATTCTTTTTAGCTAATAACATTGCTGGTGTACTAGCACTTACTCACCTAGAATTATGGATCTTCAGCAAGGTGATGGATGAAGCTGACTTTGTTGTAGTGAACTCAGAATACACTGCCAACAACAAATTCAGCCATTTCCATTTCAATGATGTAAACACTAATTATCAGGCTCTCGGAAGAGCTAAATTCTGTTTTACTGATGACCTTGTTCCTGTTTATAGACTCAGTGGCCTGGAGGCAGACACTGTGAGAGGAGAAGAGCTGCAAGAAAGGTAGACCGAGTGATATAGCAAAGAAGCACGACTTCCCCCAAGCTAGATGAATCTATTAACATTTGCTTCATTTCCATACGTCTTCTTAAAAAGTTTACTACAATTTCCCATAACAGTACTGTCTGCAATAACTTGACATTTCAGTTGTGAGTCTCAGCACTTGACAGTGAATTATTGTAACCTACATCCCTCCTGGTCAAGCTCTCTTTCTCTCCCTGTGACTATCCATATTTTTCACCAGCTGGCTTGTTTTGGATGCTGTTCAATATTTACTACCAGCAGACTTCTAACCACAGGGACACTTCCAAGGGTCTACATCTGGTGGATTTCTGATATCTGTCTTAATTATCTTTTTCCTTGAAAAGCAATTCTTCAAAATGCTTCAAACTTTCTGAAAAATGGAGTGCTGTCTTAAGGCAGCAAGAGAAAGAAATAGTGGGTGTATTTTCATTGGTTTTGTCCTCTGGAATTGGGATTCCAGGGAAAGGAAAAAGCCAGGGTCTACTTACTGACAGATCTATTAATCCTTTATCCTTATAAAAGTCAGCTGAGAATGGGGAAAGTGAAGCCTGGTGGTTTAACACTACAGAGCTAAATAAGTTCCAAAGTGAAAAAGGCATCTTGGTCTGTCTTCTGAGAGCTTTGTGAAAGCAAACAACTTGTTTCTCAACTCAACCCAAGGACAGTAAAACTATTAACTGTTTCTTACTAAATGATGGCTGTAGATAGTAAATAATTTGTTGAGCACATTTTTCCCTTAATTAGTTTATTTAATTAATTGTGAGGTGTGAAAGTGTCCAGTGAGAGTGTCCAGTTCTAGCCCGCTCACTGCAAGACCTTGAGGTGCTGGAATGAGTCCAGAGAAAGACAACGAAGCTGATGAAGGGTATAGAGGGTAAGTCACATGAGTGGCTGAGGGAACTGGGGTTGTTTAGCCTGGCAGAGAGGAGGTTCAGGGGTAACCTTATCCGTCTCTACAACTACCTGAAAGAGAGTTGTAGCCAAGTGGACGTCAGCCTCTTCTCCCTGACAACTAGTGACAGGACAAGAGAACACAATCTCAAGCTGCTCCAGGGACAGTTCAAGCTGGACACCAGGTGGAATTTTTTCAAGGTAAGAATTGTGAAACATTGCAAAGGAGTATGCAGGGAGGTTGTGGAGTAGTGCTAAAAGACTGGAATTAAAATAGAACAAGATACACAGAGGAAGAGAATCCAGCTGCCTCTTCCCAAATAACATAAAGGTTCCACAAAAATTCCCTAAATACTGATACAGACCTGTACACTGAAGAATGGGGTGATATGAAAGCATCATTAATCAAGCTTCAGTAAAGTAGGCACAGGATGGAACTGTGGTGACTTTTGATCTGTGTCAGCTATTCATCAAGAAACAATAACTACCTGTCACACTACTCCAAATTTAGGTTTTGCTGACTATAGCACTCAAAACATTCCAAAAAACCCCTCAAATAATAGTATACCAAGAGATTGGAAACTGGAAGAAGTTGGGAGAAGCTTTTTCCACCACAACGATGGCACAGCTGATGAGCTTACTCTCTTTTCCACCTCATATCAGGAGGCCTGTATGAGTAAGCTGTAACTTATGTGTGTTAATTACTTGCTTTAAAAACTAAAACTTGCTTTCTTTATAAACTGGGGTTCCCACAGTAAAATAAATTACTAAGGGTTGAGAGAATCTCCCCTTTAGAAGGGCGAGGCAAAGCCACTCTTCTTTCATGACAGAGGTGGTGGTCTTCAAGCAATGACTGCATGTGTCACTTAATGCCATGGTCTAGTTGACAAGGTGTGATCATTCAGAGGTGATCAGTCAAAGACCTTGATGATCTCAGAGGTCTTTGCCAACATAAATGATTCTGTGATTCTCTAAAATAATGCAAAATCTTGTCTGGATTAATTTCTCAGCTCTTATCTGGGGTAAATTTCTCCAGAAAACCTTTGCAGCCTGTAAGTTGCTATAACATTATAGCATATGGTTGCAGTTTTTTTAGCATGTATATTTCACTGCTTTATTACAATACCATAACAAGGAATTTACTCTATTCACAGGAATGATTAAATTGCACCTTCCTTTAGGCTGGTTATCAGAAGAATAGACCACAAGGTATTTTCCTCAATAGTCTGNTTCCTCTTGGAAATTAGGTTTTATACATCTTTAGAGTGACAGAAAAATGCCTAACAGATGATTTTTGAAATTTATTTGTTTTGTATACTTAATTAATCTCCCTCTTTTAGCTTCTGTTTTGTTGTTCCACCTCAGCTAACAAGCAAAAAGTCCTGTGGTTAAATAACATTTTGGCTGCTCCTTCTATCAGTCTAACATAATGGGTCACATACATCTTTCAATCTGCAGCAAAATTCCCACTGATACCAATAGCTCAGAATCTATAAATGCAACATCAAGGATAAAATCTGCATGTACATTTGGTTTCATCCACATTCTGTTATAGATATTAAAATGCTATATTTCTGCTTTATATTTTTGTTGTCTTTTTCTAGTTCAAATTAACAATGAATAAAGCACTAACAGCAAAAATGTTTGGATGCAGAGAAATAATTCTAGGACTTCCTGACATAAATTTGCTAATGCTTTAATTCTCTCTTTGCATGATTACTTCCTTGGGTCTCACTTTTCATGTCTGTTTAACACAAATATTAAGGAGGTTATTCTCTTCCTATCTTCCCTTTTTTAAGAACTATTACAAGGAATATGTAGTCATATAGGTAAATTACAGCATTTAGAAAATGCTAAGATTTCATTTGCCATCCATTTACCTATCTAAAGAACCATCTCTGTTTTATTTATTGATTTATGAGAAATAAGTAATAAATAAGTATTTTACCACCTAGATAAAACAGAAGTATCTGCTTGATTACTTAGTTATTTATTTCAGACAATTATTAGTTCTACAAAGTATTATTTCAAACAAGTACTATTACTATGCACAGGCATATTTTGCTGGGCAGGAATTACATATCTGTTTTTTTATTTATTCTTCAGACTTTTTATGGAGGACTAGTTCAGTCAAGTGCTTCGATTTCCACATTTCTGAGTAACAAATCTCACAGATATATCTCTATATCTATTAAAAGTAAATTTTCAAGAGCACTGACGGGAAAAGATCTTAAAAGTATCTCAAGTTTTTTCTATCTAGATTAATCATACTTTCCAGAATTTCCTCAATAAGATTAGTTTTTAAAATGAGAAGTCATTATTGGTTTAACTTAGAGTTTCTTCTTATGTTATGACCTCATATAATAGCTATCCCACATTTTTTAAATGCTTCATCTTTCATAACAGTGGGTGCTGGGTTTTTTGGAGTTTTTTTGAGTAGGAGTGAAAAAAATTGAAAGGAATGTTTTTTTGGGTTTTGTTCTATTCTGAAAATTGTAAAGATTCAAATATTTAGAAGTTTTTATAAATATAAATATTCTAGTTCTTGCTTATGTTATGTTCTACTATGAAGTCTCTTTTTGACATGTGAATTATTAGTTCCACTATAATATATGACAGAGAGTGGACAAAAGAAAGACATTAGTGGAGTCTGAAGAGGAGTGGGAAAGGGAAATTGAAGGATTTCTTTGTCCCTGATCAAGATATTAATTTCATTTCTTTGGACAAGCTTAGGAATTAGTGGAAATCAAGAACTATATATCTGGGGGTTTAAGAATCAGAACGGCAGAAGATATAGACAGGATTAAGGCTTTGCCCACTGCTGAACTGGAAAACAATTTCCCTTTGGCTGAAGCTCCATCAGAAATCTTCTGGTCAAGAAGGAGTAGGTCTGTAGTAAAATAAGGACAATGAATATTTTTCCCATTTGGGACACCTTTACTGGACAACATTTCAATATACTGTTTTCAACAATAGCTAAGTTCATACAGGAAGAATTAAAAGAGTACACAAAAGTTATTCCCCTCGGTGAACAGAGGCAGCATTCGCCTGAGTATATAAAAGGCCTCATGCTGCTTCTAACCTATTTCCCAGAACTGTAGGATTGATTCAAGGCAGGATGAGAGGATAATTCTTCCTCTGAGTTCTTTCATTTCATAGTATCTCTGCAGGGACTTTCAATAAAAGAGTCATATTATTGTAGTGTTTTCTGTGAAGTGGAAACTTATCTTGTGCCTACCTACTAGGAAACACAGCAATCAAATCAGTTCAATAAGAGGAGCTAGCTGCATTAGCAGCTGTCCAACAGCAACCAATTAACTCAGAAGAAAGGGCATTTACCACAGCTCAATACTACTTTTTGAGTGTTTTGTCTCCTTAGAAATGTACAGTAAGGTAAAAAATTTAAATAAAATAAAACATCAGTGAAAGCTCTAAGCTCTAAATAATGGGCTGTGACTCCTGATTTCTTATTCTCTTTACCAAAAATTCACCACAGTTTTAGACAGTGTATACATATATCTATACATAGCAACAGCATTTTTGTGCAACCAATTGGCTGCAAATATAAGCAGCGGCTGCTGGCAGTAGGAGGCTAACATCTGCAGGGGATGGAAAAACAACTAATTTGTTGCCTTGGAATATTTGTTGCTTCCTAGCAGCTCAGGTCTAGAATGTTGCAGAGAAACTGCTGAGGCTCATTCTCTCTGCAAGCTATTTTGCTTTGCTGCTTGCACACAGAGAGACAAATGCTGCTACTGGGTAGAAATTTAGCTTATCACGAGTGATACCAAGGCCCTTGGGTTGATAATGAAGATCATGAGAATTAAGGTGGTGTTACTGGTCTTGGTGGTAAAAGGGCAAACCTTAGTTAAAACTGTACTGCTGGAAAACCCTGGCTGCATGGCTGGTGCTGCAGCGGGACTTCGTATTTTAAAAGCATGGACTAAAACAAGGACTTCTGGGGAGAAAAAAGCATGAGGAAGATGCAAAATGGGTCAAGATATTCTTTCCTTCTTCTTGCCAACAGATATGCTAACCAGGTGAGAAGGGCTTTAAACAAGATTCATCTGAGAATGTTAACAGTAACCCTGGAGACATGAGGGCAAAAGTAAGAAGGTCCTCTCCAGGGCTTAGCATAAAGCAAAAAGTTCTCCTGCTTCTGCTGTGAAAGCTACATCACTAAGGAACTATCACATTTATCTGTATGCAAAGTCACGAAGCTTGGGAAAAAACATGAAGAACTGAGAAGCCTGTGCACAGTTACAGAACTATTATCTTATAGAGATTAAAAAGAGATGACAGAATAGCACCTGGCCTTAAGTACACAAGGAGAGGCTTACATTGGAGTTTGGAAAAAATTATTCGCAGAAAGGATTATCAAGCAATAAAATAGGCTGCCCGGGGAAGTGGTGGAGTTACCATCCCCAGAGTAATAGAAAAGAAGTACAGATGTGGTCTTGTGGTTGTCTTGGCAATGCTGGGTTAACTGTTCAACTTATTATCTTAAATGTCTTTCCCAATCTAAATAATTCTATAATTCTGTGAATGGAGATTTCAGTGGTTTGACTCAGGCTCTTTAGGAAAGATAGAGAAGATAACAATGGAGGGGTTACACTCTAGACAAAAGAGTGGTTTGTGTCCAAACAAGCGGAGAGTCAGGTGAGATCAAAAGCTAAGGATCAAAAAAGAGATGAAAACAGTAGACATCATGGTAGGTGCTATAGATCAAAAAAGAAGTAAAAAAGCTTGGTTAGAACTAGGGGAAGCCTCATAATTACAGGCACCGGTACTGGTAGGGGACTTTAACCACACTGCTAATCTTGTGTGAATCTTGTGTGTTTGGATAAAACACTTCTTTCAGAAAGTTAAAAAACTGACTAAAAAGCACCAAAAATCCTCCACTTTCTCTCATAATTTGCTACAATGACCAGTCACTCTCCCTGCTAAAAATAAATGCTTTCTAGCTCATAACAAGTTTTGAGCTTCATTAGAATGCTATCATGTCCTCTGCATGTATTTGATCTTCTCTCACTCTCCCTGGGAAAAGCAATTAATATTGCAAAAATGTGAAGGTCAAACTTTAATTTATAAATGATATTTAAAAGTCAGTGTAATTGGCAACATCTTGCAGAGTGCCAGGTGGACCTCCTTTTGAGAAAGGAGAGAAAACATATAGAGAAAACTTTCCATCACACATACTCCTCTCACTGATATAAGGGGTTTTCTATTTCTATATTATTTTCAGCTGATGTCATTATCACCTACTTTGCATCTTCTAGGCTGTAAAATATAACATATGCAAAGAATAGATTTTTTTAGTTTGCTTGCTAAACCTTAAGTACACCCCCCCATCATTATCTGTAAGAGAAAAAACTCTGATTGGAAGATGAAAATTCACATAAATTGTAATGGTGATTTAAAAAATAATTATAGTTTGAGAGTTTTAGCTCTATATAATGCAGTTCCACAGTGAAAGGGAGCTTTCACTTCCTTTGTGATGGAGACGTCCCCTTTGGTAAAATGGTATCACTTCAGATCTACTAATCACTCAGGGACAGAGTCCTGACAGGCAGTTTCTTCTGCACCTGCAGAGAAATCAGCCAGTGAATGCCTAGGGCAAGATGAATTGCAGTTTGCATTAGCTGCAGTATACATTGCTTTATAATTAGGTTTTTTCCACATTCAATGAATGGTATGTGTTTGTTTTTAAATTTTCTTTGAAAAATTTTAAAAGGCAAAGTTTGAAAGGCAAAGTCTCAAAGGTTTGATTTTGTTGAATTAATCTATTAGGAAATGACATTTTAGGGCTTACCTTTGAATCTGCAACATTTTACATAATGTGAAAACTGACACCTATACACTTTTATTGTCTTCTTCTGCAATATTAATTTTCTCATACTTTCTAAAAAGTCTTTTTTCATGTATTATTTCTAGCATCATCGTTCCCTTGGCTTACGTGTTCCCAAATAAATGTCACTTCTTGCTGAACACCTGCTACTGAGAATATGTTCAAGCTGTTAAGATGCTATTAACCTGAAAAGATGCCTATTGTAACTCAACCTGGTTTATTTTCCTGTTTAGAAATTACAACTTTTTCATAGTACCTTTCACTGATATTCCTTTTTGAAAAAAATCACGTTTTAGATTTCTTCAACTAGGTCTAGATCACTAGACTTACTGAACCACTTTAAGGACGAATTTAATTGATCAAATGAAATGCCAAAATAGAGACAGAAAAACTACTTTCTTATTTTTGCCATAGGTACAATGATAATATACTGATGACTGTGAAAAGGGGGCTAGACTTAAAATGCAGTAATGTTTCACACTGTATCAAACAAAGGAAAAATAAATACTACAGCATAACCTATCTAGATCAGTTCAGATTAAATGGTATGTTTGGCTCCAGAAATAGACAAAATTAACAAATTATTTCCTTCTTACTGGCTATGAAAATAAAATAGCTATAAAAAACCCCATAACAAAATAAAACCTGGCCAAATAAGTAGATAACAAGTGAAAATGAACTTATAGGGAATTCTACATCCTCCTACAAATATTTACACCATGAAAAAGATTAGAATCTCGTAAATATGTTAACATCTGGAAATTCTTCACTCGACTTTAGGCAAAAATGCATCACTAGAAAAAATTATGAAATTTCCTCCTTCAATAATAAATGTCACAAGCCAAACAGTAATTCAATTAAAAGCTATGTAGCAACTAATTACAAATCAGCAAATCGATATAGATATGAGGTCTCAAAACTGCAAATGTGCCTCTGCATGTAACATATTTCCCTTCTTTCCCTGTCTTCCTACTATCTGCCTTCCCTCATAATTTATACTTTGTTTAAAAAAAAGGTTTCTGAATTTTAAGGAATAATAATATACTTAATGACTTCAGTAAATCAGAATTCTTTGCATACTCCTATTTCTACCATCAATGCTAACACATTTAATGTTAGCTTTTGATAGATGTAGAAAAAACACATGATAGTAGATGTACCCTCAGCAGGATTTGAGATATCAGAATCAGTAATAAAGACATTTTTAAGATACAGAGATTTTGAATAACTGCTGTCATACTCTGACTCCCACTCCAAAACTCCCAACAAAAAACATACATAAGGACAGTGCCCAAGGGGCAGAAAACTAGCCAAAACATTTGCATTATTATTACTAAATTTTTAGTCTATGGTGATTTTTTCCTATTCACTTTCCAACTAAATTGCATGAAAAAAATTATGAAAGTGCAGAGAATTTTACTAATGTCAACAAAATATTCCAGTTTTTGGAAAAGGATTTTAGTTTTCCTTATCCAGTTACACTTAGCACCTGCTCAGTATTTTTAAGATTCTGGACACCTTCATCTTCTACTGAAACTAGCTCATTTATTAACACTGGCTTCAGTTCCAGATGCTAAAGCTAGATGGATTTAGAGTATCTACTCAGTTCTGTTACCTGATAGAACTGTTCATCATTATAGTAGTTTGAAATGAGGTTTAGAAGGTAAATAAGTGCTTTTCTTATGTGATTTATTTTTATATAGTTCTGCCTAATGCATAATATGTAACTGTTTTGTACACAATTTTGCTTTTTATACAGTACATTCACATATTTTTAGGCAAAATGCACAAATATTCTGCCATCCCTAAGAGGCCTCCTCCCTTTCAATAGCTTGCTTCCAAAACCTGTTACAATGACCATCAAAAAGCTATTTTTTAAAATAAAATGTAACAATAGTATTTCATACATCTCATTTGTGATTTATGAAGCTGTATATGTGTGTGTGAATACATAGCAAATCACAAGAATAATATTTTTGAAAATGAGTTACTGAAGTTTGCTGACTTACTATGCTTTCTGTGTTTAGTATTATCTGATTTGGGTTACTGAGAAGGTTTGAAAGGGGGAAAATGCACTGAATTCCAATGAAATATAGTGCTTTGCCTCAGAGACGACATGGTTTAGCTTCATGCAATTATATAGGGGTTTCTACTGATAATCTTCTTTCTGTCTTTGGATTTTTGGTGATTAATGCCTTCTATACTTCAATGAATAAATACAAACATAAAGAAACAAACTAACAGGATAAATGAATGCTTGTCCTATTTATACAAGGTGGAGGTCAAAGTGACTTATTTGAAAAGAATATTACAGAAGACATTTTGAAAAGAAACCATCTTTTCTCTGGCCACTCATTCATAACAAAATTTGTCCTGCATTTTTCTTCTTTCAAATATCTTCTTTTTAAAGCACAAATTAGCTAGCACATTAAAAAAAAAAAATCAAACACAAAACCAAAAACAAACAACAACAAAAAAACAAAACATCCCCAAAAAAGAACCCTCCTGTTATAGTACCTAATCCTATGAAAAGTAGGTAACTTTCCTGGAAAAGTCATAATGCCCTAAATAGATTTACAGCAGTTAGGAAAAGTCACCTTAAAATACTTCTCTATTTTTGTTTCAAAAATATTCTTTGACTTTCCTGCTTCATCCAGATATTGTGCTGTGATTTACCAGAGTAGCACAGTATGTGACAACTGCAAGAGTTTGTGCTAAGTGCTACCTTTTTTAGTAGTTTTATCAGCCTTAAACAAGATTCTCAAAGTAATGTCTGTGTAACCAAAATCAAAAAGAACACTCGATAAATTTTAAAGTATTAAATCAGGCAAATACATTTACAAAGAACTGGAGCCAGTGGGTTGGCTGTTTTTATATGAGTTGTCTGAATTATGTTGACAATCTAATAATGCGCCTGAGTAGCTAAAGGCTGATATAGGCCTGCAGGAGCCGGTAATGTTGCAGTAACATCTTATAACATTAAGGACATCATGGAGATAAATGAGACTAATGTAGTCTGAAGATGAACATCTTCCTTGGTTTAAAAAATAAGTTAACTATAAAAATAAATATTGTGCATTTGCCATTTGTATCTAGAATCTTGCATGCAATTTATGCATACCGGTTTCCATAAGTTAGTGAGGTAAACATCATAGTAAAATATTCCTGTCTCTTTTCAACGCAAAAAGAATAATTAGCAGAGGTGGAAAGCACCATTTTCTCTTGTTATCCAACCATAGCTATTACTTTAAGCAAAATCATAAAACTGACATTATACAGCAAAAGTAATGAAGTGTGGGTGGAAAATCAGCTGAGTTGACATGCAGAATGAGACAGTTCAGGACTGTCTGTGCTTGTAAATGAAATGCAGTCAAAATATTGCTCGGTGTGGAATCTCATAAAGAAACTGAAAAATTTATTTTATCCAATTCAGGACTGTAACATTTATTAAAAGAGAACAATTATTATTAAGCATTGTCATTTCTTACTCTGCTTTTTTGTGGGTTTTTTTTGTCGCTATTTTTCCAGCTCTAAAGGAGTTTAATTCCAATAAAATATCTGTTATAAATAACTTACATTTATTTATGATACAGCATTTTTTATTATGATTTCCACCAATAAATTATAACTTACAGTTTGTCAGAATTCTGGATAAATGTTACTAGGAACTAGTTAATCAGCTAGAGATTATTTACATTGTGTCATTTATCTTTTTAAATATAATACTACATGCCACATGATTAATATCTGTTTTGAGAGTCTCATGCTAGCTAGTATGCTTCATTAGTGAAACAGGAAGGAGAAATTAATTAAAGAAACACAAAATGCAGAAGCAGAGCTTGGCAATTTTCATGTGTTCAGCCAGAATAATCCTGAAAACGCCATCAGAAACCATAGAAGTGCTGAGGCTAAAAAGTACCAGCAGAGATCATCTGATCTAACCCCAATACTCAGAATAAGGTCAGTCATCTACAGGAAGCTGTTTAGGGCCATGCCCACATGGGTTGTGAATATCTCTTAGGATGGAGACTCCATAACCTCTGTAGGTGCTTCAGCGTGTGACCACAATCACAGTAAAAAAGGCTGATTTTTTTTTCTTTCTTCTTTTTAACAGAATTTTCTGTATTTAAGTTCCTGTCTATTGTCTCTCAGCCTATAACTTGATAAGAATAGTCTAGCCATGTATACTTTATTCCCTGTAAGCTCCAGTGCTAAAATATTTGTTTTTATTCTTATATTCCTCATATTTCAGCAGTAACCAGGACAAGGCACAAAGATGGATCAGGAAAATGGGGGAGAAACAGTAGCTTAATTATTCAGATTAAAGAGGAGTGAGAATCATATACTGCCTGAAGTTAAACAACCTCTCCTTTCCTTATTGGCTTTTTTACCCTTCAAAATCTATGGAACTGTCATGGGCTAAGGAAGGAAAAAAAATGTTGTGGTTCCTTTTCCATTAGTTACTGTTGCATACTGTATTGTTTTAATAGCTGTCTCTCAGTGAAGGCCTTGATCAACCAATGTGACAAGTCAGCTTCCTAGTACCTAACATTGCACTGGAAATAGTTTCCACTCTTTATGTACCTCCATGTACAGGAATACAGTCAGTGCAGTACTCAAGAGGTGGATTTATTTGCTGTTCTTGCAAAAAATATAACATCATTGGGCTGAAATGAAGGCTAAGAAAAGTAATAAATTGATAGGTAGCCCTGACAAGATGATTTTTTCTGTTGAAGCTTGTAGTTGCCTTTCTCATCATGCCTTGTTGCTGTAGAATTAAAAATAACAAACAAAAAAAAATCCCACTAATAAAATAGGCATAACACATATAGAAAAGAGACCATAAGTGCATGAATCTTATCAGTATGTTGAGGAAGTACAAATAGGATGTAGTATTGACTACTCAGCTAGGGAGAAAGGAATTACATTTTGGCATATTGATATGTCCCTAAAATCATTTCTTTTTTAGCAGAATAAAAGGGATAAAAGAAGACTATTTCATTAAAATAAAGTAACAGTGCAGTTTGCTTGCCTGAACAGAAAAAAAAAAATGTTATCCTCCTTCTATACTTGATTCAGATTGTATATCTTGTTCTAGTACTGAAGTGTAGAATGTAGAAACACTTGTTCATCACTTCTGGGATGAAGTAATAGATTCTAGGCTGTTCTAATATATAAACTCATAGCAGAGGTTTATGTTACTGTTTTCAAATACTGACCTTGAATTTTATACTACTGAACGTTCACCACTTTTTGTTTGTTTGTTTGTTTTAAATAATTTCTCTTTTAACCATTATCCCAAAATACATATTACACACAGAATTACACAGAATTAATAAGGTTGGAAGAGACCATGAAGATCATCAAGTCCAACCTTTACCTAGGTTAACAACCTACCCAACATCAGTCTAACATCTATACCATCTAAACCATTTAAACCATCTAAACCATACCACTAAGTTCATCATCTAACTTATCCTTAAACACATCCAAGGACGGTGACTCCGCCACCTCTCTGGGAAGCCCATTCCAGTGGGGGATCACTCTCACTGTGAAAAAGTTTCTCCTGATATCCAACCTAAACCTCCCCTGACGCAGCCTAAGACTGTGTCCTCTCGTTATGTCATTGGGAGCCTGATATCACCAAATAATTTTTTTAGGACACACATATTTCATGCATCTATCTCACTGACTAAAATATTGAAAAAGTTCTAGTGTAATACAGATTGCTGGTAGGCTGTTTCTAATCTTACTGTGTCTTGATTATTTTCCTTTCTAGTACATTCCAGAAACACTGAAGTTTCTTCTTTATTCAATTCCCCATCCTTTCTCTAAGGCTTCCCTGAAATCACAGTTTCTTCAATTCCATTTTCTTTTCTTTGAAGCTATGCAAACCTGGAAAGTAAATTTGCCTCCTATCACATTCAGTGCTTTTTTATTGGTAGTGTTTCTTCTGGAATATGTATCTTTAGAAGATAAAGTCTACCATATTAAGGAGGGCTCTCAGGGCTACTAGTATTTCTCATAATATTTCAGTTTTCTGTCACAAACAGGAGTTTATTGGGTATTTCTAAAGCTATACTTCTTTACTATTCTTCCCTAAAGAGATTTAAAACTGCCTTCTGTTTTATTCATGCTATATGCTTGGATTTTATTAATGCCTAAGTGAATCCTTGTACCTTTAACTTCACTTCTGTCTTCACTGAAAGGATATACATATATTCCTATTCCTATTTCTTTCCTGGTTTGGTTTGGCTTTGTTTTGTTTCTTCTTCTATTCATCTCTTATCCATCTCTTATCTCTTATCTGTTGTGATATTTGCAACTAGTAATTCAGATTGCAAGATTTTGTAGTTTTGGGACACAGAAGGGATAATATAGCTTCTGTTCCCTTTTCCCAAGTAACTAGGAACTTAAACCACTAAAATCTTAGGTTCCATGTCCACGTCTCCCTCTTTAACTGTGCTTTGATTAGTCGGTCACTTTGAATGTATCTTGCAAGTCTGTAAAACACAGTGTGCTGGTAAATATATCAGAGCAATTACTATACAGGGTTACAGGCCAGCTCCCTGAAAGGTGAGAAATGTATTTGTTGATTTTTCCCCAAGTTAAGATTAATGTAGAAGAATATGACCACAGATAGAGGATAATATATCTTTTAATTCACTGTATTGTTTTTTCATAGACTTCAAATTTCATAGGGATACAGTGGACTTGCATACCTTGACAAAGATCACGAAATGAGCTCTTTTCAAAAATCCTTATCCTAAAAAATTTTAACTGATATGCAATACTAAGCAATACAGTTTCCAAGTACATAGTTTGAGGAGGATGACAGTTTTAGTCCTAGTATTACATAGGTACATAACGCCATTTGGTATCTGTTGAGAGATTTTTATCAGATAGAAGACAGCAGGGCGTCTAGCTTGCTGGTGCTTTGATGGTGAAGAGGGAACCTAGGAATGTATAGATAAGGATGTAGCTCGATCAAAGAGGGAACTTAAGATAAAGATGAAAGAACCAAAGCAGAAGCATTGTGTTGTAAAAGGTGTGAGTATGCAAATGTGTGGTCAATCAGCTCGCTAGCTGAAGCACTGGACAGCGCAAAGCAGCTAATGTAGTAGTAAAGCAGGGCACTACCCCACATGTGTACGGGAATGAACTGTTATTTAAACCGCATCCTTTTATCAATAAACAGAGCATGCATCATACTTCTATGAAAGCACATGTTTGACTCGGAAAGCTCCTGGCTACAAGTGGCGCCCGAACAGGGACTAGGAACAGAGACCAGAGAACAGGGACTAAAAGCGTGAAAGAAAGCTGTAAGTGGTACCCAGACACTTGAAGGCGGAGGCACCCAGAGACGCAGCAACGTTGCGGTGCGGGACTCGTCGACCTTGCTAAGTGAGACTGAGTCGGAAGAGCACACGCTGGCTATACATTTTAAATAAGGTAAGAAGAACTTGTCCTAGTATTACATATATACATAATGCCATTTAGTGTCTTGGTTTTCTACAAGCAAGTTCCTTCTGTATATACATAATAAGATTAAAGTTACTTTGATCGAGGGTTATTATTATAAAGAAAAATGTATTCTTTAGATTATTACATTACTAAAATGTTTTTGATATTGTTAGTAGTGACACAGTGTGCCAAAAGAAAGTACATTGCAATGTACTTTTGAAAATAAACCAGGCTGACGTTTTTTTCTTGATTATTTGGCGAGTTTATTTCCCATACAGATAATATGACAAAAATCAATGCCTAAACAGAGAGTGTTTCCAGTCTGTACAATAAGAAATTATCAGAGATGTTATGTTTTCTTTACAGGCGCAATCTTAGGACAACACGTCTCCAGAATGAATCTAAGTTAATTATGAGTCCAACTATAAGAACATAGCAAACTTTTGAAGAAAAAGTGTGAAAATATAACAATGAATCTTTTATTTTGAAAAAAAAAAAGGAAAAAGGTAGGCTATCTCCATGACTTTCATATTTGGCTAATATTGGAATTCTCAGGAGGCCAGCTATGGCTCACCCACTTAGTTTCAACTTGTTGCTTGCATTAGTTTGTGAAACTTTGCTCATGGTACTGTTTACTGGACTACTTGTATTGGATTTGCATGGCTAGCTTTCGGCAGCGAGGGGTCTACAGGGGTGGCTTCTTTGAGAAGCTGCCAGAAGCTTGCCCAAAGTCTGGCAGATTCGGCTGGCTCCAGGATAGACCCACCACTGGCCAAATTCAGGCCAATCAGTAATAATATTAGTTACACTTCTGTGATAACATATTTAAGAAAGAAAATAAAGGTATTGTGCAGATGGAGATTGCAGCCAGGGAAGAGTGTAGTGAGATTATGTGAACAGATTTGCTGACACTAAGGTCAGTGGAGAAGGACAGAGAGGAAATGCTCCAGTTTCCCCTGCAGCCTGCGGTGCAGACCGTGGTGAAGCAGGCTGTTTCCCTGCAGTCCATGGAGGACCACAGGGGAGCAGGTATTCACCTGCAGCCTATGGAGGAGACCTACACAAGAGCCAATGGATGGCCCAAGGGGCCTGTGACCCCGAGGGTGGCCCGTGCTGGAGCAGAGTCCTGACAGGGACCTGCTGACCCATGAGGAAAGGAGCCCACACTGGAACAGGTTTTCCTGGTAGGACTTGGGGCCCTGATGGGAATCCACACTGAAGCAGCCTGTGCCTGAAGGACTACACTCCGTGGAAATGTGACCCATGTTGCAGCAGCTCATGGAGGACTATTGGCTATTGGATGGACTCATAGTGGAGAAGTTTGTGAAGAACTGTCTCCCATGGAGGGACCCCATATCGGATTGAGGGAAGGACTCACTCCTCTATCTGAGTAGAGGCAGAAAACAAACCTGTGATGGACTGACTGTAACCCCATTTCCCATCTCCCTACACTGCTGGGTTGGAGGAGACATATAACTTGGCAAGGAGGAGGGAGAGGTGAAGGGAAGGTGTTTTTAATATTTATTTTACTTCTCACTGTCCTGCACTGATTATGTTAGTAATAAATTTAATTAATATCCCCACTTGGGGTCTGTTTTGCCTGTGATGGTGATCAGTGAGTGATCTCTCATGATCCTTATCTAACTCATGAACCTATATTAAACTTCCTCTCTTCTGTCCAGTTGCACAGAGGAGTGAAAGAGTGGCTTTTGTGGGTACGCGGTGTTTAGCCAGAATCAACCTGCTATAATAATGAAGTAGTTCTCCACTCCTCCACTGCTCAGGCTTGCCTCCATAATCTCCCCTAACTCTGAAACAACAGGTACAGAACCAGACATCAATATCTTGTATCCACAAAGGGATTCCATCAGTGCTTGGTAACTAGGAAGTTTTTTGGTGATGTTTTACCTCTGAGGTAAAAAAAAAAAAAAAAAAAAAAAAAATTAGGACAGAAAGATTGTTATTTTGTGTTTGTTAATTTGTTTGGATTTTGTTTGGTTTTGGAGGGCTTTTAAGGGGGCATATTTTTTATACTTGGAGGCAGGTTTTTTTTGTAACATCATCAACCAACCACCGAATTAATTTCTTATAAAAATTATAAATTCTTACAAATTCTTTTGTACAGTGATGAAACTTAACTGATAATTACAATATAGCAGGTACAGATCCAGACAGCTCAAAATCATCCTATTTTAAAGTTACTTTCCCACTCCACACCTCAGGCTGGTATTGAGCCTTCAAAAGGACCCAGACTTAAGGAGCAGGAATTTAGTTGGATTTGAGAACCTCAAAAACATTGCAGACTTTCAATTGTTCTCAGTAAACCAGATAAAACTGATTGCAAACAATAAAATGCTTTGATGGAGTAACAGCAAAGATAGGAGAATTTTTTTTTTATTGCTGTTCTGCATGCTGAAACCAAGTTCTGGGGTGTAAAAATGTCAAAATATCAATGAATACTTAAGTTCAGGGACTACTGACTATTCCTACCACTTCAAGATATGGCATAAATTCAGTTATACATGATTGTCCATATAATGCTACATTTGGATCCTGTTATCCTTCAAATAAAGGCTGTTTAATTTTTTTCAATCTGCATGTATTTTTTCTCTACAAAATGTTTGGCAAACAAAAGTGAGGTAAAATTTCTGAAGCCAAATGGATGGAATACATTTGCCTCATCATAATTTGCTTGTTGTTACAAGTCTCCAAATTATACCTACCTGTTAACACTAGAATACTGTAGATGGAAGACAATTTTTTTTCTCTTTTTTAAAGCCTAAATGTTCTAGATATATTTGATGAGGCAGCATGTGGGTTGATGTTTTAATTGGGACATGTTGATTTTGTTCTGATTCTGCCTACCTATAGAATCAAGAGTTTTGTTTAAGCTGTCACTCTATCCTTTAGACAGGATGCTGCAGATTTATTTTCTTCTATTTCCATAGTAGTAGCACTGTGAAATCCCCCCCAAGACAGAATGACTGCACTGCTAGAAACTGCACAAACAAACTTCTGAATACTACTGATCCTTCTTCCATGCAGATTGAAGGCAAGCTGAATGGCAACACACGGAATGGCAGTGCTCTTCTGTAAGTGGCAAAAGAAAGGTGAAGCATGATTAAATGAATCCTGTTTAACAACACACTCATTCAGCTAGCTTTCTATCCCTGCAAGGTGTCAGTGTTTTGCTGACTGGCAAATATAGCAAACAGGCTAATCCATATTGTTTGCATATGGTGTCTGAGCTGAGCGGATTTCCTTGAGAACAGTGTTTCTGTCTTTTCACTGATCACTTAGCTGAGATACAGTCTGAACTGACAGCCCTCTTGTTAGCAGAATCATCCCTGGAGGGACAAGCGTGACTGTTCTTTTCTTGAGTTTTTGGTGATGTCCTTCTGGTTGGAGGTAATGGCAAATATTCAGACTTGGGCTTATGTGACAAAGCTAGGGCCTCATTGTATAGCAGAGGCCACCTGAGTGCCAGCATACACACTTCTGTGTATTTTTATTGATATTAAGGCTTTTTCTAAAACAAAACAAAAAATCAATTTATTATCTTTATTATTCTTCTATGCACTATTCTGGCAGAGAGCGTGAGAGACACTTCTGGGGACAGAGGGGAAAATATTTAAAAATTTATAGCATATAAGGAAAAATATAAGTAATCTTGAAGGGAGAGGAAGTGGAAAGGGCAATGCAAAGTGATAAATCTCCAAGACCTTTGT
This sequence comes from Serilophus lunatus, assembly GCA_013399895.1. NCBI lineage: Eukaryota > Metazoa > Chordata > Aves > Passeriformes > Eurylaimidae > Serilophus > Serilophus lunatus. Next base: position 292,541 of record VXBA01011246.1, on the reverse strand, counting down.
AAGATAGCTCCTCTGTACTGCTCCTATAATTTACTACTTCTCCTATGGTGCAACTACAGGTAAAAGTTACTTTTTGATCAGATAATTGGGTTCAGAGAATACCTAGTCATGATTACACAATTATTTCTTCTGTGTTTGTAGGGCTACATCCCTTGTAAAAAGGGTCTGTCTGAAATGTGCCATTATATATGATCTGTGCATTTTGGAAGCCCCCATGGTGCTCCTGCTGCCCTTCCCCTGGGAGGGCATGGAGCACCAGTGGGAGGTCTTTATAACTATGTAGATTAAAAGAAGTTGTAGACTAAACACAGTGGGGGTTCAAGCTGAGCAGATGACTTGGTTCCTCTCACCATGTTGCTCCTTGGCTCACACTGACTGGTCTCTGGCTTTCAGACCCCAGGACATGCAGCTTGTATAAGGACCTGCAATTATCTTTTGGGGACTGGAGCGACCATACAAATACAGAAGTTAAAGTCATATGTAGTCCTTCTATCAACAAGTCTGGCTGTAACGTTAAGGTTGTCCTTGACAAAAATACTTAACGTCATTTTTTTCCTATCCACACAGTGTTAAGCCTTAAAAAACAGTGTTTACTCATTTTAGCTGTTTTTAAAACAAAAGAATGCGGTTCTGTAGCAGAATATTAGGCTGTATTACCGTGTGTCAGGCTATAATATAATGTCTTAGGTATGTAAACATCATCTTGTGACTGTGCTGTGGCTCTGGGACAGTGACACATGACCACCTCTCCTTTTGTCTATTGGCTGTGTTAACAAAAACAATCTTTGGACTATAAAACCAGATGAATTTGCAATAAAGAGGAGACTCCAGGAGACTCCATTTTGGGAGTTCATTTGCCCACTGTATATAGATTGTCTTTCTTTTCTGGATCCTCTGGATCAGCACCATGCACACAAGGCCAATATGATTTGTTGGCAGTTGTGGTTTCAGAGGGTCGCGATCCCTGACGCCACCGAATTGATGATTCCGTTCTAAGAGATCGCAAGCACAACTGGACAACATGGTTCTAGATCATTAATATCATGAATGGCTAAAGTGCATTACCCCAAACCAGTTTTGGGTTTGGGTTTTTTTTTTTGCACTGTAATAAATTACTTGATCTTACGAGTATTTAAGTGCCATGATTTAAAAATTTTCTAAAACACATATCTTTATGGTTCATGTAAGAGTTTTAAAAAAGAATCTTTGTGGCTTTGTGACTGAGTCAAAACCTGGTGTACAAGCAGGGGAGATCATTCAAAGAGTAAGATTACCCACGTAAAATATCTGTTTTTGACTAAAATGTCTACTCATCAAATATTTTTGGGTTTTATCTTTTCATCATGCTGTGAAATTATGTCCCAGGAAGAAATAAATGCAAAAGCAAGTATGAAGAGAATACCTTTGTATACACTGGATAGCTTTTCCAGCATTATTCTAGTGAGCATGGAGTCCAACCTTAGGGACTTGTTCAGGTTCTGTTGCTAAAAGGCTATGCAATGCAATTTCACAGTGTAAACTAACTTTGTCCCTCAGCCTAGATCAAGTGAAGGGTTATGAGATTAACGATGCTTCTCATACCCTAATGGAAGAACAGCTGCCTCCAAAGCAGAGTTGCTTCTGGCAAAGGAAAACAGGAAGGGATTTATGTCCTTTTTTTTCTAGGGAGAAACAAGGTTGTTATTGCAAATTAAGGAACATAGAGTCCAAAATTATTTAAAAACTGCTCATACCTTACTTTTCAACCTATTAGGAAAGTACCTTCTCTGAAAACTGTGCATGACAGACAATATTAATTGTAGTGATCATTTACTTTACTCAGAGGGTGGCAAAGCACTGGAACAGATTGCCCAGAGAACCTGCAGATGCCTCACCTAAGGTAGTGTTCAAAGCCAAGTTGGATGGAGTCCTGAGCAACCTGATTTAGTGGATGACATCCCTGCCTGTGACAGAGAGATTGGAACGAGATGATTTTCAAGGTGCTTTGCAACCCAAACCGTACCATGATTCTATGATTTCATCAAATCATAAGAATGTGGGGCAGAAAAAAAAATCACGTTCACTCTACACACTTCTAGGCTGATGCCCTAAAAATAGCACAAGGAATAACAGAGGATTAATTGTTTCTTCAGCGGTATGTTTTAATATCCCCATTGAATCCACATTGACATTGACATCCACATTGAATTTTATTGGGTAACATATGATAAGCAAATAATCAGACTGACCATTGATTTTCCCTTTTGCTCCATGTCTTTCATCAAGCTTTTTCACCCCTGAGTCTCTGTATTGAAGAACTCTTCTAGCTTCATTTGAGTGATGAAAAAAATTAATCCCTTTGTATTTGGTTTTTACTAAAATCTTTGCTTTTCTATTGGGAAAATAATGGATGGAGAAATATTTGCCATCTGTACGTAGTATCTACCATTTAATTGTTCAATTTCCCAAAATTTAATGAATTAATTTTAAATTTGGAAGTCACTAATTTTTAATGTAATAATTAGTATGATGAAACATATCTCCTAATTTATCAGGCAATCTTATAGCAACTGCTTAATTAATTATTATTTATTCTTTCTATTTTGTGTCAAGAAAGTTCTAATTTTGGTTTGCAATTATTCATTTCAGATGGATTTAGACGTTGATAGTTCTTAAGAACTTGACTGAAAATATGGGCAAAAGCAATGCAGAACACCAATGTAACCACATTTTTAAGGGATCTCAGGGTTAAGTTTAAAAATAATAATAATAAAAAAAATATGATCGTTGGCTGTGAGTTTTGCAGATCAATGAAGTCATTAATGCAACATGTTGGTCCATGGAAAAAACAAAAAGGCATGACAGATAATTCAGTAACAAAATATGTGTTAATATATACCACTGTATTCGTAAATTTTAATAGAACTATTTATCACAGCAAGAAGTGCTAAGGAATTCTGTAGGCTTTCTGTCATTATGGTAAGATGAATGATGAATCTTATGCAATGTAGGGTTTTTTAATAATTTATTGGGTCATGAGTTATAGTTTTAGTCAATTGAAAATTATTAGATGGGTTTGCCCCAGGCAGTGAACACGGTATATGAAAAAGAAAAATAGATTAAGCAAATAGTCAATGAGTTTAATCATTTCAAACAGGGCAGTGGATAAAAGCACTGACAGATTTGTCATTAATTCAGCAGATGTTTTCTCCTCCACACAACATAATCACAAGATGAGAGTTGTCAGTGAAGCCCTGAAAGTGTAATGACAATAATGCATAGTCTGCATAATCTATTATTTTCACACAATTTATTTATTTTCTTCATGAAAGTCAAAAAGGGATGGAACAGAGGGTAGAAAGTCTCATTCAAGAATGGTGTCATAAAAAAATTTTTTTGCATTTCAAATTCTTATATCTATTTCTGATTAAGTAGTGCCATTCAGCATAATGATAGCTGGTGGTGATCTTCTCTGGGAGAAAATGGAATGAATTACCACTGCTGCACTTTTTTCACATTTTGATGATGCCTTCGCCACAAAGGTTATCCATCGAATTTTTATCAAGAAACATAATCACTAGCTTCCCACGCAAAGATCTGTAAGATGCAACTAAATCCATTTTTCTTCCAATTCAGCATATTCTGTGATCTTTGTGTGCTCTGTGTTCTATAACAAATATTAACCCTCTTTGAGAACAAAGAGGTGACCTGAACTATAGCAAAGATGCATGTCTTCTCTGCTGTTAAAATAAGTGTAGTAGAGGTCAAGGTGGTAAGTCTTTATGCTAAAAGAATGTTCTTGACACCCATAAACTATGGATTTATTTTTATAATTTATTTTACTCATTTATGTGTATACCACTTGTTTTATCACAGAACTGCTTTTTCGATGGTGAGTGAAACAGCCAAAAGTGTCTTCAGTAAATAATTTTCTGTTTCTCTGGATTATTACCCCAGTCACATAAATGCTGAAAATTTTCATTAATTTCATTTGTAGCTATAATTGTTCAACACTTAAAAATTAATAATTTTTAAAAGCATGTATCTGAAACTGCTTTTCTAAAAAGAAGCAAATATACCGTTTGTGAAATGATATTTTGACTTTCACATTTACTTTGGGGCTACATGGGAAGTGTTTGACAAAGTCAAAGTAAATATTAAATTATCTTAGAAAATACTTAGCTACTCAAACTAAAAATTACCCTATCTTTTTTTCCTCAGTTTCTTATGGGAACTTCCACTAGCTTTTCTAATGCGTTATTTTCTGTACATCAGATGTTTCCTGGATAGTGATTCATTGCATGGCTTTCAACACAGCATCCAGGCCACCTGAATAGACCACAGAAGTAGAATTTCTGTGGACCAGGTTGTAGGAACTGAACCACATCTGCAGTAGAGGAAAAAGTTGGATCTTTTCTGAATGATCAAAGAAATATTAAAGCATTAGCTACTCCCATCTCTCCCTCCAATCAGACTAGATGGTAGTTTAGACAGATCTATGATTTAGGGTTTAAGCCTCTTTGAGTCTTTAAACTACAGTCCTCCTTTCTTTCTTGAGAGTGCTGTAATAAAAATGGCAAGGAATTTGCAGACAGAATTTAAGTGAGTTATAGGAAAAGACAACATTATTGTGTTATCCAACTAGAAAGGATGTAAGGTTCCCATACTCTGAACCTCAGAATTGTAAATGAACATTTCAAGAGCAGGTTTGTTACTTAATGAATCTACAGATCTCGTCTTCTATTTCATATCAATTGCAGTTGCTGCAAGACTGTAACTATTAAGAAAGGGGCCATAACTGCCATAATGAGAAAAAAAGTCAGTATTTGCTGAACTAAAGCAGCTCTGAAGGTAGATAAATACTTTTAACCTGATGGAGAATAAATCATAGTAACGATCACGATAATAACAATTGTGCTAATTGTCATGATCATCTATAAAAGTTTTGTTCGGAATTTAAGACTTTTCTTACTTCCTCTCCTTGTTATTCTTTTGTTACTTTTGTTTTTCTTTAAAAGAATGTTTCCAGAATAACTCTTTCATGTCAACAAAAATATCCACTTATTTTTTTTAACTTTTGAAGATATTTTAATTTCGTGAGAAAATCTGGAAACATTAGTCTTCAATCTGCTACCTTTTTGCGTGAATATGTTATTTTGAATCCACTTTTTTTTTTTTCCTAAAGAAGGAGGGAGGGAAAATGTATAAAAATGCCTAGAGCTAGTAAGCGGAGGAGTTAGAATAGAATGCAATGTGGCAGCTTAAGTTTGCTCCTACTGTGCATATAATGTAAAATGGTCATTAATGTTATTCAGTAAGGAGACTCGCATAAAATAATTAAATGAACCCTAAGGACAGCTGTCAAACTGTCATATACTCACAGGCACGGCATTCACCAAGTAAAGTTGTCAGTCAGGGTCTGACATTCTGAAATCCTTCAAAAAGTGTTAAGCATTCAAAACTCTGCTAGTAATAAACCTGGCAACAGTAAGATAAGCTGGCCTGCCTCAGCCTCAGGGTTCTTTTGCAAATGACACTGCAATATGACTCAGTACCCTTACATTTGGAAGAATCTAGTTCATTTTTTTTTCATTTATTCAAGGAAGAATCAAAGATGCTTTACTCTTCCCAGCAGCAAGCATGCTTATTTTCCAATTTGTAAATAAATGAATATTGGCTTTTGGTGAACTGCAGGACATATTGACCAGTCTGTGTATATCAACTTAGAGAACATGTAGGCTGTGGTAATTTACATCTGATAAAGCTTTATATGACAATTTTCTTTTTCGTCTTTTCTGGGCAAATAAATGGGCTAACAGCTATAAGAGACAGTTTAAGCCACTGATGCTGGACGCTTCATTTTAGTAAACCAAGTCCTCACCGGAATTAGGGTCACTTGTAGTAATTACTTTGATCAGAAAATGGTCATTGCCTAATCTAGCATATTATCACCGTAATTTCCAAAGTGCCTATTAACAGTAGTATCTTTGTGCCAGCTGTGCAATTTAGTATGATTAAATTCACTCAAAAACCTAGAGATTCTTGGTCTTTATTAAGTAATATACACCCACTATTAAGGTTTTCAATTTTTCTTTTTCTATCTTCACCTTTTATTTCCTATTTTCAACTTATTTCTTACTCCTTCCTTCTTTTTCTTCATTTTTTTTCTTTTTTCCTTGTCTTCCTAGTTACTTCTCTTCTTTTTTCCTTCCTTCTTTCCTTTTGTCATTTTTTCGTTCACTCTTTTTCCTTCTCTTCCTCTTTATCCATCTATTTTTCTTTGTTGTTCTTGATTCTTCTCCATTTTTCTCTCCTTTTTTTTCTTTCCCATTCCACTTCCTTCTTTTGCCCTAGCTTTTCATTTATAACATTGGTTGCATTTGAAATGCTCTTAAATGATACATGTTGCAAGCTATGTCTGGGGGGGCAGGGAAATGTTTCTCATTAGATAGTTTTCATTCTAATAAAAAAAATTAAAAGGAGGAGCTTGTAGGAGACAAAATTCCAAGGTTTAACCCATGCCAAGACACTTGATCTCAGCTGACTTTGTAAATCTAAAAGATAGAAGGTGAGTGTCTAAGTCATCTGACCTTTTATAGTCACTGCGGGAAAGCAATATGTACTTCAGTCAACTCCTAATCAAGATGTCTAAAAGAGGTCAACATCAGGTCTGGAGGAGGTGTCTTTCTTTCTGCTGTATGTTGGAAAAGTAGTATAGATTCAACTATTTTTATGCAATGCATACATCTGAAGTTGGGTAATTTTAAATATGCCTGTTATAACTCTTTTTTTTTCAATGGGGTATGAGAGTAATCAATTATTCCTTTCTCAGCATTAGGCAGACATTTTCTTAGTCTGTTTATATCTAAAAATGATGAACTGATTTTCTGTAGTCTTAGCTTCTCATCATTTGTCTTTAACTTTGAGGTATCCTTTATTAAAGAAGCTATATAATTTAACCAATCATTGACTTTAATGATATTGTATACCATCTTTCACATAAACTCCTTTGAAGTCTCTGATTAGATTTCTTCTTTCCTGAATATAAGTGTCTACATAGTAATTCAAGAATAAAGAACACTTTGAAAATACTGATAGTCACAATTTTAATAAATAGAGTTAACATTCATAGTCCCAGCTTTTTTTGCGCCCTTCTTCAGAAGCCCTACAAATACGTGTTGCAAACATTTCAACTGGCAATTTTTGATATTCGTGTCTGCCATAGGTTGTCTCTTTTTAGGATATGATAGTGCTTGATGTTTGCAGTCATCTTTTTTTGTAATCAAATTTGAATATTAAAGTGGAAGATCTTGATAAAATCAAAGTATAAACTGGCTCTGCAGAATGGCCATGAAGAAGCAGAAATCAACTACTTGAACAGATGCTGCACTCTTCTATAACATGATGATCTGCTTGACAAGTTGTCTTCATATTTATAACCTGCTTTTTGGTCAAGTTCCAAAAAAATGCAACACTGAAATAAACAGTCAACTTAAATTCCTTTTAAGATTGGATAATGAATTAACTTGAGTTGTCACTTAGCCCCAAAATTCTTTAACATATGCTCAGTTTCTTTATTTAGTTTACTTGTGGCTGTGGCACTAAACAGTCTGAAATCTGATGACTGTGTTGTCCCCTGAGCAGGACTAAGGGTAGCCTCCTGGAATGGAGTGATATCCCACAGACACCAAAGGGAGTTTGCCTCTAATCTCAACAGCTACAAGGCCAGACTTTAAAGTTAAGCTCCAAAACTACAGCAGGACTACAAACCCCAGAAACTATGTATGAAACAATACTGTATATACAACTTGCCTCGTAGTGCAAAACCTTTATGAAACAATAAGTCTAAACCAGAGAAACAGCAAAGGCACTCAAAGCAGTGCCACCAAAGCATTGGATTCAGTTTGCTTCAGAGATTTTCGTAAATATTAAAGTTACTGTACTTTCTCAGGCTTTCTTTGGCTTTTTTTTTTTTTTCCCCCCCCATGGCCATTCAATATTTTTGCATGTTTATTTTTCACAGGTGAAGATAGCACATTAAGTATTTAGATCAAAATAATTGCTTAGGCCCTATTAATTCAGACTAAAGCAAGCAGTAAAAAAAGACATTAAGAGAGGATATCCTTGGGGTTTCTTTCATTAAGATCTTCATTAAAATCTGCTTCTCTCTATTTTTTCCCTTTTATCACAATTCACAGTCTATGTATTTCTGGTCTTCACTTTGAAAATTTTTATGTTTCTTTCATTGGACTCTCCCACTCCACAATCTCCCACCCTCTCCACCACACTCTCCCAGCCTTCTCTACCTTCTCTTTCTTACTCTTACTGTCTCTTTTTTGGAATTTTCTCTGAATGCAGAAAATGAGTTCATTTTTTCCTTGTATGAACCTAGCAGAAACCATTGTATATGTGCCGGGGTAGAATGCAGACTACTGCACTGAGAAAATGACAAACTAAAATCTTTGAAGGTAGGGGAGAAAAAGAGGCTTTTATGTCATTATTTAGGAAGCTACATAAGTGACTTCATTTCAGAAGATTCTGCATGACCACAAGAGGCTTTCAGGTCTGTGCCTATATGCTCAGCTTCACAGAAAATCAAGCCACTCTTTTTGAAGACATTTGTGTTTGTTTTGTTTTGTGGGTTTTTTGTTTGTTTGTTTGTTTTTTTTTATGTCAGGTTTGGTTACAACATCTAAAAAATTATAATCATTCTTTATTTTCTCTATTTTCTGTAAATGCAATACAAAAAAAGTACTTTGGACTTATATGTCACTTTCAACTTCTAAACTCAAAGTTATGACCAATTGATTAATTGTTTTGCCAACATTCATTCTTAAGAATTCAAAGGGTTTACAGAGATATATATTTCATCATACTTTCAAGTAAAAAACTTCCAGTTCAGTAAGAAGGTCTGGAATTAAAGTGATGACACTTTCAACACTCTCTTTCAAGAGGTCTGTGGGAAGACAGGAAGAGGTGGATGATTTCGTTTCCCATGTACGTATTAGCCAGTGGCAGGAAAACAAAAGTACAATTTTCCAAAATAGATCACCTCTGAGAGAACTAGGGGAATGTGTTGTGTTTCATTGATGACAAACCAACGAGGGACCCGTGACAGAAATGTAAAAATACTGTATCAAACTTCTGAAGAAACAGCAGAAACTCTTTATAGAGCACTGAGTCTGCCATAAAATCCCAGTATTTTCTATAGTGAATGTGATTCCCCTATTTTGTACTCCTACATTTCCATCTAGGCTTTATTGCCTCAAAACACTTCTTGCTAAGGAAACAAAGTGCAGTCAGTACATCACAGAGGAAGAAAGATCAGACACAAAATTTTAGTATCCCAATGACAGTGACCTCCTTGCAGAAGGTCTATTCACCATTCCATAAAAAATCCCCTTTTATTTTTACATGCATGATAAAAAAGCCCTTTTCCAAGGCAGAAATTTAATTAAATCAAAACTACTGAGCTAAATAATAGTTCTTCAGTTTCACAGAAGCTTCCAAACATTACCTTGTGGGTTGTCTTTAACAAATGCCTGAGAGAAGCAGAAGCTGACAGTTATAAAGAGGCTTTAATTTAATCTCTTCATCTCATATGTACTAGTAAATTTTCATACCTATATATATATGTATACAATACTTGTTCATTCTGGAACTACTTGCACTTTCCATACAGAATACAAATAAAATCAACACTTTAACAAGCAAAAAATATTTATTTAAAGGTAAGTTGGTCCTCAGAATTAATGAAGTAGTTTAAATAATAAACAGAAAAGAGTGAAGAAGGAAGAGTAAAATAAAACAAAACAGAGAACTGTGATGAAAAGCATGGGAAATTTACCTACAGTTTTCTTGTAACCCACAGTTATTTAACATTCAAAGTGCAAACAATCTTTATGAAACAGAACTAGGGAGGGCAAGAGAAAAAGGTTATGTTTGGATTTGATTTTTTTGTTTGTCTGTTTTTCTTGATTTTGTTTCATTTTAACTTTTTTCTGGGCTCTCTTATTTTTCCAGATACATGAAATTTAATTTCCTGTGAAGGGAATAATTTTTGTCTGCATTTGCTGTGAAGATATATTTGTAGCTGGGACATCTCTTAAATGAATTATAAAGGTGGAAGTAGAAAATATAATTCTCAAGATATTGAATTTAAAATATTTGAATTGGTCTTTCATTTGGAGAAACCCAAAAAGATATGACTAATTTCAGTAGCATTTTACAGAATCAAGATTAATGTAGGAAAAAAAAACCCCAACAAAACAAAAACTACAAAACAATAAAAACCTCCAAATCATCATTTTCCTTGCTAGAAATGCCCCTAGAGAGTTTGAGCTGCAATTTCTGCAAACTTTAAAAAAGACTTATGTTTACTGTGAAACTTTTGTGGCAGATAGTAACCTTTACATTTTTGAGAATGTCTCTCTTAAGACACTTTAAACTTATACATAGTCTAATAACTATTTGAAGGCTTTTGGACAAGAAACAATGACTTTTACCAACTTCAGAGAAGTCAAAATAATCTGTAAAGTCAAATTTACACAGTGGACTAAAATAGTCCTGATTGTGAAATTTACTGTTACTGAACTGTAACGAAGCATGTCCTGAAGAAAGGTAGTTCCTAGCAGAAAGGGCTTTATGAAGATAGAAAAAAAAAAAATAGAAAGAGATAATTTTCACACAGGCAAGTGTTTATTCAGTGGAAAAACAATTTTAGAACAATATCACTGGTTGTATATACTGGTAAGTAAACACAGAAGTTAATACTTACTTTAGTTCTAACAACACTCTTATTTAAATATATATATATATATTCATGACTCATACTGACAAAAAAATGACTGTTTATTTCTTTGATAACTGAAGAGGAGAAATAGAAAATAATATCTGAAGCAATCAATGGATATAAACTAGAGAAGTCAAGAAAATTAGAAGGCCATTTCTCTTATATAACTGCAATTTGGAAATAAACACAAGCTTTAGCAAAATGTCCATCTGCTGAAAGATGTCAAATCTAGTAATATAGAAAAGCTAAATCTTATAAACTTGAGGGAAAGAATTTAAAAAAAAAATGTTTACGCAAGTAAAAGAATCTTAGTTTTGCCTCAATAAATTGAAAGGTCCGGCAGACTTTAACAGTGTCTAAATTACACTCTTGAAAAGATAAGAACAGAGTAAATAAAAGGAATCAGATATACTCAGTTACCATTTCACTGTCATCTCCCTTTATAGAATATATGGGGATAATTAGGCACCTTAATTAAGATCAAATCCTAAACTCAGTGAGCTCAGTAAAATCAGTGCTCATTTGATGATATCTAAGATTGACATTTAAAGTTACCTGTTTCTTGAGAGACTTGTTACTTTCCTTCTGTCAAGACTTCAAGTCTTTCAATTACTTATGATTGCATGTCTGCTCCAAAATTTCAAACCAGATCTACCCTATTTTCCAATGGATAGTCTGCATATATTGCAGACATACTGCTGATATTGGTCAAACTTAGCAGGTAGCTTTTAGCACTTATTTCACAAAATATTTTATGTCCAAAGTATGAAAGAACATGCTTTGTTCTTTCTTTTACAGAAAGAAAGTCTGAACTGAACAACTGACTCAGTTCATACTGAAATAGAATGAACTCTGAAGAGGTAGGAAAATGCTATTTTTCTGGGATGGGTGACATTCTTACTGAAATTGTAAATTTTTTTATGTGTTACTTAACACATTTGTTTTTAAGCTGCATGAGAACAGCTCTTAATTAATACATAACTTTTCCCCCAGTTTGAAGTAAATCAGAGCTGAAGAACTGCTCCAGGTTCAGCAGGATGGAAGCTTTGGCTAGTCTTTCCCAGAGCAATGTAAAGATTTTAGGTCCTTCTATACAATCCAACTTGTTATTTTAAAAGTAGAATGTCTTTAATACATTAATAAGCCCTGAAGTGAGGAGTAAGCATAATAATAATAGTAATTTTATATAACATATTGAAGCATCCTGTTCCCTTGGATTCCAGAGTGATTTCCAGAAAACTCAGTACAAAGAAAAAAAAAAGATTGTGATCAAAAAACTTACATTTTGCAGTTCTAAGGACAACAGAATGTCAACCAAACAGTGGAAAAATAAACCACTTCAATGCCATAGAATGATATCGTGCAATAAAAGTGCTGCATTTTTAAAAATAACTTTCATTGAATACTTGCTCATTTAATTAACATGCTGCATAGACTTTCTTTCTCCACAAGCTGAATCTACATATTTAAGCAACTGACTGTTATTACCTGCCATCTCTTCTATAAAAACAATTGAACATATGTGCACTATTCTAAAATATCTGCTAGCAGAATGTTAAAGACATTTGGCTCAATTTGAAACTTCTAGAAGAAAAATAATTACTTCTATTTAAACAATAAACACATGTACAAAAATAACAGGAAAGTTTCACAAGTGTCTGGTTACAGATGGGTTAGATCACAAATATCTTCTGCTTTTTCATATCCAAAGGGAACAAAAGGCTACGTACCTTCTCCAATCCTCTATATTTATTGTACATAAAATTAATTAGACAGATAAAAGTGTCAGCCACTTAGAGACAAAGAACCTGGGGAAGGAGCAAACAGATCTATGAGCCATGAACTGTTTCACAGTCATTGAAGCACAGGATGCTCTTGAGCTCCACATTCTCCATCAGCCACACCTTGTTGGTGAGAACTAGATCTAGCACAACACCTCTCTTAGTTGGCTTCTCTATCCCATGAAGAGGGAAGTTGTCATCACCATATTCCAGGAACCTCCTGTATTGCTTATGCCCTGCTGTGATGTCCTTCCAACAGATATCAAGGTGGCTGAAGACCCCCATGAGGACCATGGGTTTGTGAATATGAGATTGCTGTTATTTGTCTGTAGAAGGTCTCATCAGCTCACATCCTCTTGGTCTGGTAGCCTGTAGAAGACCCCCACTGTAGTGTCACCTGTCCTTGCTCTCCCTTTAATCTTGGCCCATAAGCCAAGTCATCCATCTCCAAGCAGAACTCCATTCACTTCAGCTGGTCATTGACATCAAGGGCAACATCACCTTCTCACCTTCCTTGCTAGTTCTTCCTAAAGAGCCTGTATTCTTCCATTGGAACACTCCAGTCATCAGAGCCATCCCAGCAGGTATCCATTATGCCAATATAGTTGCCCTGCAGGTGCTCATATATCTCTAGCTGGTATTGTTTATTCTCCATGCTGCATGTATTTGCATAGAGACATTTTATTTGGGATTCTAATTAAGCTAATTTAATGTCTCGAGTGGCTGAAAGTCCTTTGTGCTGCTCTTCAGGTGTTCTGCTGACCTGAGATTCATCTCCATGCTCCAGACATCTCTCACTGGCCTTGGCATCCAACAAGTAGGAATAGGATTGACTACTAGCAGTAGATAGGACTGAGATAGGACTAATCCTCCAGCAAGTTTAGTTTAAAGCTCTCTTTACCATATTGCCAAGTCTATGACTGAAGATGCTTTTCCTCTTCTCTGACAGAAAGACCTCCATCTGCCTCCAGTAGATAAGGTTTCTCAAAGTGAGGCCCCATGGTCTAAGTAGCTGAAACTTTTTCTGTGGCTCCAGTCCACTTTTTGTAACCATTTATTGACTCACCAGATTCAAATGGCCCTTTAAACCCCCTTCCCTGCATTGATGAAAACCTCCGTGTGCTGCAGAATCCTTTATATTCTCAGGTGTGCATTCCAGATTCTTACTTTTGACATTCCAACTAATTTTTTATAGGAATAGCACTGAGATTCCTCCAAAGTGAGGAGGGAATAGAATGACAAAAACAGTTCTATGAAATGTTTTCATCCTTGTCTGGTGAGCCTGTCAAATGTATGACAATCACCATGTACTACATTTAAATTGGCAGAGCTATGGAGAGGCATATTAGCTGATTGGATATGACCTTATCAAGCAACATATCAAATGTAATGTCTGTTAAAACTGTGTCAGTAGGTTTTAAACTTCATTCAGTAATACAGTAACGAGCAACACACAAGCACTCCTATAAATATAAGAGCTTGCAAATTGAGAAGAAACATTAGTCTTTAATCTCCTGTGTACTGACTTTGGTTTATAGGTTCTTTCTCAAATGTTTAATGACAAACACATATTAAGCTTATGTCTACTTCCTCAGAATATATTTATATATGTCTTATTTTAAATTTTATAATAAAGAAAAATTAGTAGCAAAAGCCAGACATCTGGCAATCCAGTAATTCTAAAAGGAAGCAAAATGAAATTAAAACAAAAAGGAAAAAGAGACAACTGATTTCAATACTTCATAAGTATTTATATTTCCTTCCTTGAATTCTTTGCTCAGAGATAAATCTTGTAGAAAATAACTGCTTATATAACAACAATATCTGTGCATGGAAACAATACTTATAGAACCCAAATCCTAACTTATTTAATGTCTACATTTTCAACTTAAATATACAAATTATTTGCTGAAGATATGCAATAAGCCCTTTTATAAAAACTATAATTTTAGAAATGAAGTAGATTAAGTGTATTCTGACTACTTACATGCTTGAATGTTCCAGACAGATATATTTGTTAATTTCTTTCCGTATTTTTTTTTTTCCCCCAAGAAGACTTAAGTAAAATCACGAGAAATGTTTTACCTCTCTTACAGTTCAGAGGCTGGTAATAACTTTTGGTGGGTTTGTTGGGTGGTTGACTTTCTACAGTGGCTGCAGTTCTTTGTAGGTAAAATGTTATAAAATACTGTAGAAACTATAGTATTCTATAGATCTTCTTTTCCCCAAAAGGGGATAAGAATGAGACCTTTACGGCATAACATGCACATGTGTGTTTTATTGTTCTAAAACTTCTGTGGCTCAAACTCTATAAATAAGCATTGAAAATAAGTGAATGATATTCTTTTGATTTTCAATTAGACAAGGCTATGTAAGTGGTTCAATAATTTTTGGTTTTGCTATTCTTATGCCTATGTCTTTTACCCTTTCTTACAATGAGAGTATTAAAGTCTGCATACCTCTGACAAGATCTTTCTATGTGAGAGAAGTTCTATTATGAAATACAACAAACTGTAATTCTTGTATTTTAACAAATATATTTGGATGAGTGTTCTAGACACTTTTCAGGAACATGTAGAATTACTATAGATGTCACTTTGTATCACCTTATTAATTACTCAACTGCAAATTCCGGTTTTTTTAAATAAAGACCAGATTAATGTGAAGGTTGATAGGAAAGAGTTGTAACTTCTGCAAGCCTCACTTCTTGCATTGAACTAGACATTTATACAAAGTGTCTTCACAGTCAACATTGACAAAAGACTGTAGTTCAGTACAGAAAACTCTGAAAAAACAGTGCAAAAGAGCGAAAAAAAGAGTTTAAAGGTCTCTTAATTTTTCCTCTTCAGTAAGCAAGGGACAAAGATGTTGAAAAAGGCTTAGAGTTTTAAAAGTGAAAGTAAAACTACATTGGAATTACTAAATTCTCAACATTTTCTCTTTGGAACCTGCTTAAGGGAGGTTCTGTATTTTTTCCATACCTCACTAAATACACAATGAATTCAATAGACTTAATTAGAAAATAAATAGACTGATTAGAATTCTAACAAAAAAGACCAGACTGTTTTTAAATCATATCCTTCAAAAAGTAAAAGGCATAAAGTTTTAGTAATTTCAATGTTGATAAAAAACTATTTCATTTCAAATTAAGACTACTTTTTTCTGCCAGTGATTCAGTGCTAAAAAGGACACAATAAAAATGCAAATCCAACCAAAATCACACTTTATGCAGATTATATACTTTAAAATTATAAACACTGCACATATGGTAGATGCAAACTCATCAATTTTTAGCTTTCATTTTTTGATTTTAAAAACTCAACTAGGCAGTACGAAAATTACAGAGTCACAGAATTAACAAGGTTGGGAAAGATTGTAGAGATCATCAAGTCCAACTTGTTACCCATCATCTAAATCATGCCACCAAACACATCATCCAACCAGGGAGGTGGTGACACCACCACCTCACTGGGCAGCCCATTCCAGTGGGAAATCACTCTCTGTAAAACAGTTTTTTCTAATATCCAGTCTAAACTTTCCCTGCTGAGGCTTAAGACTGTGTCCTCTCATTCTGTCACAAAATTGGTCTTTAAATTATGGGATTACTAAATCAAATCAAAATCCAACATAGGCTGAAAGTATCTTGTTGCCAGAAATGTTATTGAGCTTAAAAAGTCCAATGCATGTATCTTTGCATTTAAAGTCCTCCTACTGAAGGTAGGGGTAGTGAAGGGCTGTACTCAGTGCTAGAAATGGCACAATAAAGAATATCCAGAAAGTTTCAGTTGAATACCCTGCACTGAGACAAGTAGAAGTGGCATATTCCCAAAAACACAGCACTTGAAAACCACAATTAATTGAATGTAAAATGCTGATTCATTCTTCTGAGCTCTTAGTTGCAGTGAGGAAGAAGTGAAATTTGAACTTGAGGAAAGATTTCTCTGAAGTGAAATTACATACTGTAGGGCAGAAAGAGGATTCAAGGTGAAGTATTTATCAATAACGTACTGTCTACCACATTGAATAGGCAGTTTAGTGTCACAGAAAGCTCAAATCACATATGAAAGTCATTTATTTAGACCTTCAGCATGACAAACATTTAGTTTCTAGTGAATTCTAACAAAAATTGCTACATTTCTCCTAAAACTTAACTACATTTTTTACATGGTCTGCCTTTTTGCTTGCATTTTTTATATTTTGTATCAGCTCCTGCAAATCACATAGAGTGGAGGACTACTTTCCATGGCTTGCATGTAATCCTGATGTGTCAGGAATTGCTCAAAGCAGAATAGAAAAGGTATGCAGTACACACACGAGTCTTTTGAGATAGAAGTGTTAAACCTTGGTAATCATATAGCTAGCAATCCGGAGTTGCATAATGGAATCGAAATTCTTCCAAGCAGATGTCTCTATCTCGACATAAACAAGAGACAAAACAAATTAAGTAATATTCCTCCTATGTGTTTTCATAGTAAAGAAACAAAGGGACCATTGCTCTGGCATCAGCTTCTATGAATATCCAAAAAGATTACACCTATCTTCTAGCTCACTAGACCACAAAACAGTCATAGATTCTGCAAAGATCAAATGAGATCAACAGCAGGCAGCTCAGAATTTGCTATGTAAAGTCCAGGATTTCACTGTGATTTTTTGCCATGGCTGCTAGAAATTATTTCAATTTATCTACTGATCATGAAAGATGACTTTGTGTCTAGTGCTCCTTTGAAAGCTAAAATATGAAAGTGATACGTTGGCAGAGGGAGAAAACAAATGGGAGGTATACTAAAGGAATGTATTTTCAAGGAAGTAAACGGATTAAAAAAGGGATTCATGTTAACTTCAGATGCTGAAAACAGGTGCTGAAGTCCTGAGCCTATGCATTTTACATAGTCACTGGAAAGAGGTAGCAGTTGGGAGTCTGAGCTAGAAACATTACTTGATCTGGGTACAATTACTTAACTTGAGCACAAAGTCAGTTTTCCTAGATTGATCCTCTCCTCTGAATCATGAACACAGTGTCATAACAATATATTTTTTTCATACTAATCTGATATGAGGAGGATTTTTAGCAGAGGGCTTTTATCTCATGTAGAAAAAGCAGGTATAATTCATTGTGGAGACCTTGAAAATCTGTTCTTGCTTCACAGAGTAGGGTAATCAGGCTGTACTTTCATATATATCATTGTCTTTTATGTGTTGATGTCTTCTTTTTGCAGTCTTCATTAAGGATAAATGAGAGTTGTAGGGGTACCGTAATATATGAATTTGTAAAAGCATACTTTTATATGAGTTAGTCAAATGCTAGCTGACTACTTTGTCAGTTAGTGAAGAATACTTTTAGTCTTGGGGGGGGGGGGGGGGGGG
>VXBA01011246.1:261740-274576 GCA_013399895.1 Serilophus lunatus | reverse complement strand
TAAAACTAAAGAATTTAGAGTATGCATATCAATAAATATGTTTTTATGGAAATTGACATAATGGTAATAATGGGAATCAAGCAGATGGAGAAAACTATACTTGGCTTGTGTGTGATATTCTACTGAAGGACCTAAATAAAATCATCACATTATGTTTAAAGTAAAGTAATGAAGTCTGCTTAAAATTAGTATAGAGGGCCACTTTCTCCTGAGCCTACATCAATCATATTCAGGGACACTTTCAGTAAGAATCACTTTATCCATTATTAATAAGCCAAAGGATTTGCCTGCAGATTTTTCATAAAGCCTTGTTGTATGAAACAGCATTACAAGAAGCAACAGGAATCTTGCAGAATCTTCAGCTGAACTGCTGCTGATGTTTGTTGTTTCTATTATATAGTGTGTTGTCAATGATCTAAATCAATTCCTAAGAGTGTATGAAACTCTAATTTTGTTCTATGAAGTACCTGGCTGAATGCTTATAGAAGTTTGTAGTGATGCTGCATTAGAATGCATTTTTATTACTTGAGGCTGCAAAGAGAAAAACTAATTACCCAAAACTTTGCTGAGTACCTTCTGCAAATTAATTTAAAACAAATGAACAAAAAAACCCAAATAAAACCCTCACATGACAAACTGATCCTAACCTGCAGCTGAGCCTACCCAGCTGCTGGGTCAATCCCTGCCTCAGTTGGGTGGAGAATCAGAAGAGTAAAAGCTGCAAACNCAAATAAAACCCTCACATGACAAACTGATCCTAACCTGCAGCTGAGCCTACCCAGCTGCTGGGTCAATCCCTGCCTCAGTTGGATGAGAGAATCAGAAGAGTAAAAGCTGCAAACTCATGGGTTGATATAAAGGCAGTTTAATAGATAAAGCAAAAGCTGCACACACACAAAGCAAAGAATTAATTCACTGCTTCCCATTAACAGGCAAGTATTTAATCCTTTCCAGCAGGGCTCCATCATGTTTAATGATTGCTTGGGAAGACAGACACCAACACCGTGAACATCCCTCCTTTCTCCTCCTTTCAATGACACTATGACATTCGTTTGGTGGACTCTTCGACAGAAAAGATCACAATAATCATTCTTTAAATCATCTCTATTTGATACACTCTGAAATATTCAATTTCTCCTTCTGATAGTTTCTTGAAGATTGTTTATCTACTAATTGCAAAAATTGCCATATGCACTGAAAATTCCTGTTAAAAAACTACAAAAAATGTATGTGAAACTGGACAACAGACTCAAACTAGAAGAAACTTGTGGGGTTTTAAGACTTATTGTATGTTGCAAATTAAAATTATATCCTTCCTTTCCACTTATGATGAAGTGGGGAGTGGGGAGGAATATGATTTATTGTGTAGTTCAGAAAGTGCCTCTGCCAAAATCCTTGCAGACAGAGCACTGCACAATCTTGTGCTGTTATGAATCATTTATCAACATAGGTAGAATCAGCAGAGAACAGTATATTAAAGAGTGAAAGCTGCAATTCTAGAGTGAGATCCTTCACTTTGGTGATATTCCAGGCAACAGGAACAGTTAAAATTGGCTTTCTATATCTAAGGTCATGATCAGTTCTAAGATTTGCTGTCAATCCCATCTACTATGTACAGCATTACAGAAAAGAGACACAAATGACCACAATTTCTTGTCTTAAAGCTGTAAGATTTACATACATGCATAGAAATACACTTTAAGCACACTTCCTAAATCCTTTTCGGAAGAAGGAAATTTCTTCGTGGATCAGACCTGAAGTACCACAACAAAGCCTTTATTATTAAAGTTTGATTCATTAGAGTTCATCAATCATCACTAGCTGCAATGGGTCTGACTAGCGCAATAGTGTAGCAGAGCTTTGCTATTTTAACTGAAGTATCTGACCTATACCTATTCCACAGCCCACTGCTCAAGAGACTTCCCAATCAAATAAAACTGGTTTAAGATGTGCTATTTGGTTTAGTCCAAAGAAATTACTAAGGATCGCTTGGAGCTGAAATATCTGAAAGGCGATGAAACTATATCTTTCAAGTCCTTACCTCAAATGATAGGTTTATAATTTCACTATCCTGTAGAAGCATCAGAAGCAGTAAAGATGGCCTGCCTGAATGAACATGTGAACTCCTGAGCAAACTTTCCAATGACTGATTGTGGGCACAGACAAAGCAGAAATGACAGAAAGCCAATCTCCTAACAATTTCTTTGTAGCTGCAGAGCATTGTGCAAATATTTAAGAAAAAAAATTACAAATTCATAATAAGGGTAATAAATATCCTTTCATTCCACTTCACAGTTGATAAATTATTAACAGCTTAACTTTTCCAGATGCTGTGTATTTGCAGGGAAGCTTCTCTACTTTTCAAGACTCTGTAGACTCAGTCCTGGCAGAGGCCTCCAGATGCCATCCTGTGATACCTGAGAACAATAACTCAACAGGATAACTGTCATGACAGAGGACTAGAGGACGCTTTAAAATATGTCATTAATTAATGAGTCCATGTGTGGCACAGTAAGAACACAAGGGAATTAAATATCCAAGCTGACCAGACTCCTACATGGACTCTAAAGTCTATTATCTATGTCAAACATATAACTTATAAGGTCAGAGCAAATGCTTTACTCACACAAATGGAATATTTTCTTCCTCTAATCTCTCCAAATAGTAACTGCCTATTTGAAACAAAGAATGTTTTTATTAATCAGCAAAATGTTAATCATAGCAGAAGATGCTCACGAAATAGGAAGATGTTGTTTCTATTTAACATTCTTTAGATTTAAAAGTCTTTACATTATCAAAAATCACTGCTGCTGATGAATGCAATAAGTCAAAAGTATCAAGACCAAATTTGATGCTTCTGGAAATTATTTACCAAAGATCAGATAGAAGCTTTCTTTTAATGTGCAGCACTATGAAGTTCTATGAGTCATAATCATATTTCTCTTAGAAACTTATGCTGACAACAATTACTAACAAATCAATGTAACATTATTTGCAGAATCATAGTGTAAAGGACGTTATACCATTTCAACAAAAAATAAAATTGAAAGATATTTTTTATTCAGGATATTGGAATAGGCTGCCCAGGGAAATGGTGGAATCACCATCCCTGGAAGTGTCTAAATGGTGTGTGGGTGTGGCACATGGGGATATGATTTAGTGATGAACAGAGTAGTACTGAGTTACAGTTGGGCTCAATGATGTTAGAAGTCTATTTCAGCCTTAGCGATTCTATGATTTTGCATGCAATATTTCAAATTTTATTTGGCCTTCAGAAGAAATTGATTTCACATTCAAAATCAAACTATGATGCCAGATTATGAGACAAAAGAGAGCTGGGTGCCTGCAATATGCTAAATACAGTCAAGTCTCCTAATTTATCTTCTCCAACAGCCCACCTTTTAAATAAGGCAATAGGCTAGGTAGAGCCATAAAGAATATTGCCAAATAACTGCTTTTGGGAAAGAGGCTAACTGCTTGCAATTTATTCTCTGCAACCTGTCGAGAGTAGTACTAACCAAAATCAAGTTTAGTAACACAATAAGTGTGAAAAAAATATCATGCTTCATGATAGATAAGATAAACATGATTTCTAGCCTTCACAGAGAATATCCTTCAAGAAAATGAGCATTTGCAAATACAATCAGTGCATGCAGCATGTAGTGTCTAACCTTAGGCATCTAAGGTTAGAAAAATATGAAATTAAGGTGTATAATTTTGAGAGATGATAATGCCACTATGGGCAGTGCAGCCTTAAGCAAAAAGAGTTATATGTATCACAGAGACAGACTTCTGTAACCAGTGCTCCACCAGTTCTGCCTTGCTCTATCATTTCTGCCTGCAAAGATAAGGCAATATCAGACTCTGCAAGTGATTTTATTGATGCACTATATTGATTCATGGAAATCTGAATGTGAAGATATTAGAAAGATATTAGAAACAAAAATGTGGTAAAGAGAAAAAAAAATGTAATTACTGTTCATCAGACCGTTTTCAGCCATAAATTGCAACAAGAAATTCAAGAAGTGTTTAACTAATGCTTGCAGGCACATGGTGTGATTCTTCAGGTGTCTTAGACAAGGTCAGGAGTTGGACTCGATGATCCTGATGGGTCCCTTCCAACTCAACATATTCTATAATTCTAAGAAATATATAGAAAACATTAAACACCAAGTATTTATCACATACATAATTAACAAATTATATTCTTTATTAATCTTGCCAAACACTATTGGTTAATTATATTATCTGAAAAGCGCAAAAAAAAGTTGAAAACCATATGTTTATTTCTTAAATTTCTTTTCTGAAATTACTGTTGCTCCTCTTGTAGTATCATGTCTATTTCTTCAGAAAAAACTAATTCTAAGAGTTTTGAAGAAGTTTATGCTAATCGTAACCTATGTCTTCATTAAAAGTATAATATTGGGGTGTGAGGATTTATTTCTGTTAAATTGCTGTAAAAAGATTAAAATATGTTCAGCCTTGACTTTTTTGTCAATCAGATAACTATAAAGAAGGCTTCAAATCAGTAGAAAGACTGACATTCACTGTCACTAAGACATCTCCTAATTAAAGCCATGATAATTTTTTTGTCAAAATAGATTTGCATAAGTGAAATGAAGCCTTCAGTTTTCAATAGCAAACTTATTACTAGTACACCAAGTGTCAAAACCATGAAAAAAACACTAAAAAAATTAAAACTTTTTTTTTTAATGCAAACAAATACAAATTTGAATAAGAATATTAATATGATTATAATTATATTCTATGACTATGATAAGAACAAGAATACAATATAAAATCTTAAGCAGATGCCAAAACACTTGGGGGGCTAAAAGGTAACAACTGAAATGGTAAACACTGATGTATGGTTCACCTGTATTTCTGTGCATTCTTTTAGACTATAGAGCATAATAACGCTTGCCAAAAAACCAGTCACTACATCAGTATATATTCCCTTTTTATCCATTCAAACTGGAAGTCACACTATCTCACGTTAAAAAAAAAATAATAAAAATTGGTATAGTGCTAATCAAAATAGGTAGAGAAAATAACAAGCAAATATTTTAACTATTGAAGAAATGCCTTGTAATGCAGAATGTAGAACTTGGATGATTTTTCTTTCCTTTTCCTGTGACACTTCATAATTGAAGCTTTGGGGTTTTATTGGAAATTTAGTGTTCTTTATGGGTTACCAGAAGATATTTTGCAGTCTGTGTTATGTAATATAAATGTTCTGTAAATTTTTGAATGTCAATGTAAACTGCCTGGTTTCCAGACACTGAAAGAGACTGAACTGTTCTTTTTCCCTTCTGAATTTCTAAATAGGTACATTTGCGTGCAAGAATTATAAATCTCATATTCAATTATGCTAAGACTCTGTTCCATGGAAGTATTTCAGCTGTCTCCTCTCGATATCCTTCACTTGATGTAATTGCTTATCCAGTGATGTACCCGAAATAAGTTTTTGTAATGGTCAAAGATGTAAATTGGGCTGTACTCTAATTAAAAATACTAGTGCCATACACTTTCATTTTGGTGCAAACCATATCAAAAACAAAACCTGTCTGAAATACTTTTAGCTTTAGCATAAAAACCCAACTGTATGACCTTTAGAAATTGTCATAGTTATTAAAACTTCAACACTTCTATTCCCTCAGTCTCCTAGAAAATACAGATGTATTATTAATTTTAAATTATTGTTCTTCTTTAATGATAAAACTAATATTAGCTTCATATGAAAACCTTAAAAATATAAACTTCATGAAGATCAGAATAAGAAAATATAATGTGAAAAAATAATCCCAGAAAAATTTCCTATGAAAATTCACCTGAAACTAGATCTTAGGATTAATAATTAAACTAAAAAACAATTAATAATTAAAGCCTGTGTGGTGTTTTCTGTTATGTTAGCCATGCATTGGAATTCTTGTTTAAACAAAACAAATAATAAATATAAGCAAATCATTTCATTTTGCCTACGAAAGAACCAAAACAATCCAGTCTCGTGTTTAAACCTTTATCTCTTAAACAAACTAAACATTGTTTAATGTGACCATTAGAGAAAAAGAAACTGGAAAGAAAAAAATCAGACAACAAGGAATTTCTGTGTCAACAAATATTTGGTGTACCTGGCATAGAATAAATCCTGTACATGGAAAATTAATAGTCTAAAGACCATGTTTCAATATTAAAGGGAGGGAGAGATACATCTCAGGCATTGGAATAAGTGTTTGCTCAATAACTTTTTGGATCAGTTCTTCACTTTTTGCTTTCAGCAGCAGAACTCATATGAGGTCAAATGACTTTAGACAGCAGGCTACGGGGAATACCAACGGACTTGCAGTAGTCATGATGGTGGGTAAGCAAAGCAAAAATACAAATCCAAACAAAATACACTATTCTATCACAAACAAAGGAAAAAAATAGGAAATACAAGTCCCATGCTTCATAAATCTTCACAGCTGATCCATTGCAATTTTACTGTTTTACTGTAAACATGTGTAAAGTTTGGTGGAAGTTCAAGTGGCCTAGTTGTTAAATTTGTAAAGGCTCTGTAAATTTCTTTGAATATACTGGAAAGAGTGATTACACATAATTCAAAATCATAAGTGAAGGGATAATATAATCTCCTCACCTACAGGATGTACTTCAGCTGTGCACAGGCTGCATGCATTTTCCAATGTAGTGAATTATTTTAATTGCTTTTGACAAATTAAGATGCACTTTTTCATTGAGTCAGTTAGCTACAGCAGATTGGCTGAAAATGACAGACAACAAGATAATGATAACTAAGAAATTAGGCATATGAGAAAGATTCTTTAAAAAAAACAACAAACCACCTTGTAACTATTTCGTGTCACAGCAGCCTTTCTTGTCAACATGAGTTTTATTAATCAACAGAGACATAGAGAAATATCCTTAATAAATTAAGATTGCAGAAACTATCTGTTCCTGTAGAGATCTATTGGACTGTCAGAAGGTAAAGAAAGAATCAGATCTATATTCTTCATTTTAAATGAAAGCAGATATACTCTATTTCAACAGTTAAGCATGGTTAGGAGTCATCTTTTTGAAATCTCAGCTTCTTCCTTGTTCTACTTAAAATTTGCCTGTAAATGCTAACTGAAATCTAGAGGCATTCTGAACCTCTTGCACACCAAAGTATTCTCTGTTCGTGTTATGAGCTGAAAGGAGGAACTCTGGGGGGCAGTGATCCATGGGTTTTTTCAAACAAGGTGGAGCAAGGTCCCAAAAGGAGAGGAGAGGACATGGATCCTGTCCAAGCTTCTCAGTCTTACTAACCACAAAGCAGAGCAGAAGGAAACAGAATAGGACTATCTATTTGATCTTCAACTGTTCATTGTCTCCCTGTTTTAGTGATACATGTTTAAGTAATTTTTTTTATATATGTGATATATTTCCATGGTTTTAACCCGAGCCAGCAGCCAAGCACAACACAGGCATTCAGTCACTCCCCCAGCAAGCAGGATCAGGCAGAGAATTGGAAGGTTAAAAGCTAGAAAACTTGTCAGATGAGACAACAACAGTTTAATATAGAAAGCAAAATCCATGCATACAAGAAAACCAAAATAAGGGATTAATTCACTGCTTCCTGTGGTCAGGCAAGTGTCCATCCACCTCCCTAAAAGCAGGGCCCCATCATGCACAATGGCTACTTGAGATAATAAACTCCATCTCTATACAAATAAGTTTAAGTTACTTAAGGTCTTTTATAAATTTCAGCAAATAAATCTTGTACATAAATATTTTACAAAGAAACTAATTTTCTGAAATTACTGTGGAACGTAGTGAACTATGGTGCAAACATAATGGATGTTTTGACATAGATTTGAATAGCTTGAAAAAAATTATCTATGGCTTGGAAACAATCTAGGCATCCTTATCGTATTTTAGAATACTTATTATATGCTAAAAAATCCAAGGGATAGGTTTTTTTAGTGCTTAACTCAAAACCACCATATTGCCACTTTTTATTGCTGTCTTATATTTTAAGCTAAGTAGTAATCTCAAAGTCCAATAGTTCTCAGACACCACCTTGCAGGAGAAGACATGGACCATGAATTTCCATGTACAGCAAGAGGGGCAAACAGCCAGTAACATTGTATTCAGGCAGGGAATAAATCCAGAATCTTTCTGTCTCACCAGCTTCCACCCCAAAACAAGGAGGAGATCAGGAAGATCAAGTTTTTTCATGAATCCATTTATGAGAGAGGTAGAAACTTTTTCAGTTCTTGTTGCTAGTTAAAACCTGATATCAATCCTCTTCTTTGATCCTGTTGCTGGTTAATACTAATTTTCTTCTGTAGAGAGAAAAAAAAAAAAAAAGCCAAAAAACAATGAACTCATACAAATAAGGATTTTTTTTCCTCTTCTGAATTTCTTTATTAAGTCTTTGTGAAATACTAATCAAAGACTATTATTTAGAATGCTGTAGAACTTAGATTGCCATTTTGGTGTGCTAGGCATTTTTAAAACACTAGTGATATGCAATTAATGACACAAATGTTTCAATCAACAAAAAGAAAACAGGTGTTACATGAAAGACAGACTTCTCAGTGAGAACTGACTTGTACGAGATCACTCGTGCTTTTGCACTCCATCATAAACACAGAAATTATATAGAAAAACCACAGGACCACAAAGTACCTACCTGAAATTACAGCTAATATATTATGCTAGACTTTGTCTCAGCATCAAAGTTCCTTATAATGAGGAAGACAGTGTTTCTCAGCTGAAATTTTATCATCTCTTTTAAGTGAGCAGCAAAATTTTCATCCACTTATGCAATGCAAACATCAGGCTTGATTGTACTAATTAAATTAGTTCTAAGCACCAGTGTAACAAAATCTGACCTTCACATGTAAAGTGAATGTATATGAACTTTCCACAGATAAATTAATTGGAAAAATGATTAAGAAAAAAAATGGACTTACCATACTTACATCACCCCTGCATTATGCTAATACTTAATATTACAGCAGCAATAGAAAGCTTACCTATTGTACTTACATCATCCCTGCATTATGCTAATACTTTTTGCTACAGCAACATCAATCTGATGAGGCATTAACATGCTCCATCTCTCAATTGATGTACAGTAACACTGATGATATGTTAGTTTAAATCGTCAAAGTGATACTGCTGTAATGCTGCTATGTTGATGATTTGATATAATATACTGCTGGAGGAACATCATGCTGATTACATGCCAGATCATTATTTTCCTGTCACTGGGAGGATACTGTAAAATAATCTATGGGTAAGGAAAGAAGAAAATCTGACACAAAGAGTCTCTTAGAGAACCAAAACTTCTCTAAGTATTTATTAAAATGATATCTGCTTATCTAGGCATGGAAAGCTTAAAATCAGGGATACAGAGATATAGATAGAGGATAGGTTTCCTAATTTTTTCGCAAATAGAACAATAGTAATTAAGAGGAACTGTGTTCAGAGGTATATGGCTCTGAGGTAGTCATTCTGGTTTACATTTTTATTGGTCTATAAAGCAGACTGAAAGGAGAATTAAAAGCACATGAGCTAGATAACAGAAACGGAGATCGTTAAAGAATGACCCCCAAATACACCTAACACATTGGGTCTTTGGAAAATACAGAGCACATGTCTTTTAGATGTCTTTGGCATGCAGGTAAATAGCTAAGGACTGCTGAGAGACATTTCTTCTTGCCCAAGAACCCAGTAAAAAATCAAACAATTTCTGTCTCCCTTAGGTCTCAATAAAGCAAAACAGCAATATGTTGTGATTCTTCAGATGCATGTGTAAGCTTGTGGGAGGAGGATTAACAAAGGTGTCCGACTCTATTTGGAGCAAGGGATTTGGAAACAATTTGAACTCCCTCAGGGGATGCTGACCCAAGAAAACCCTAAAGCTTTGGTGTTTCTCTTTCCTGCCAGGTGTTCAAGGGCTTCATATTCTTTAACAAGGAAAATTTAGAGACCTAAATGACCCTTTCTGAGATGATATACAGAGTAGCTTCCAGTTCAGGAAAGTAAAACTCCCTAGGGCTTCAAACCTTGAACATTCTGAAATTCTTGACTTCTGACATCTGTGTTTTTACTAGCAATTATCTGTCATGAATCACTTTTGTAATACCTTTTTGCAATACTTTTACCATCACTACCTGTCAAAAAAGGTTAAGGAAAAGAAAACCCTTTTTTCAGATGTTCTTTCCCCATCTGAGTTCTCTGTGCATGTTCAATGTGCAAAACTCATTAAAAAGTGTATGACATACTGCTGACACAGTCATCTCTAGTAAAGTGTGCCATAGAATTCAGTGTGCTTGCTTCTATCCTGCTGTAAAGACACTATCAAAGTAATAAAAATAAAATTAAGAAAGAGAGGTATGACTGTATTTGGTGGTACAACTTAACAGGAACTAGTCACCATCTGAAGAGCTGAACAGGCTCTGTCTGGGAGGCCACAGGGTCAGATTTCACAACAAGCTGAACTATCCAAAGCAAGTGACTTATATTCACTATTTTTTATGCTTCTTGTTTGAAATTAAATCCAAATATAAGTCACTTTGTAGAATAATGTGTTTGAGAGAGAGGCTTTTTTCTCTTTCCTTGTTAGGTGTGTTTGAGTTTCTACTCCTTGCAACAGTCTGCAATACAGTCTTATGACTTTTCTGAGGCCTTCCTTTTATAGCAATATATCACTATAAAGAATTTTATTTTAAAATAGTGGGACAATCTAAAGCTTCCATCCCTTCTGCCACACTCCATTCCTACTCCCTGTCATAGTGACCTGTGACTCCAGCTAAAGGACTTTTAGACTTTCTTGTTCCCTTGATAGCCAGAATGGAAGTTAAAAGAGAAAAGAATTGTTTGTGACACCTTGAAACTTCTTTGTTAAATATCTGTTTTTCAAGTAGATCAAGAAATATTTCTCCTTCACATGGAAGTTTAGGTATTTATCTCAGAGTAATTGTGGAACCTATGGCAAGTGGCAATAGAGATTCAGTATGTGGGAAAATTTCTACTTAGCAAGTAACCATCAATCACCTTCTGCTGTGATGCTGGAAGTGACATATTCCTTATGAGATGGGAAATTAATGTCTTCATCATTTTGGCATTAAACCTCTTCAGGAACTTTGAAAAAAATAGCAATGTTAGTCCCTAGTTACTGACCAGATTTGGGGTAGGTAATTATGCCTTTCCAATACAAAATTAATTTTCATGTTTCATCTATATACTTTTATTGCTGTTTAGTGCTGCTGTAGTTGACTGAGTAGTTATTGTGTTCCCTGCAGAAATGACCAGCTGAAAGCAGTGGCAAACTGATATTTAATGTAATTCCATGCAGGTTTTCCTTAAATTCTTTCTGTTTCTGAGACTTAGCTAAGATAATCTCAGATATAGAGTTCAGCCTAAAGATCATTTTAAAGCCTGAGAATATTTTCCCTCAAAGATTCTTATTGAGTCTTACATTTCTCCATCAGAGCTCCAACACATTTCCCTATTTATCTAATAGAACAATAAAATTAGTAAAAAATATCCATTAGAAAAAATATAACTATTTGCCAGAAGTAATAGGAAATTTTTCCATGTACTAGGTTCTTCAGGAATGGCTATGAAAAATTGTCTGACAAATATATTATGGTATATATCTGTACATATTCATGAAATATGGCTTCTGCCATTTGAGAAAAAGAAGCAGCTGGTTTTTTTATCTTAGTCTCTTCTGCCTAATATGATGTTGCTATCACATATTTGACTGCTTGTGTTAGTGGTACACACATATCAGTAGGGATCCCAACCCAAAGTCATGAGTTTATTTGATCTCTCCACAATTCCTGCTGCTCACACAGGATGCAGTGACTAGAACAAAGCCTCAAAAAAACAGTGCGCTGTGGATCAGCTATAAATATAGCACTGTTGTTACTTGCGTATAACTTGACTAAAAAAACTAAGCAGACAGCTTGGCAGTCTAGCAACACTGCACTAGGTTGCTACACAGAAGATCGATGTGTCATGTATTCCTTACTAAAACAAAGCTATTAATTTCTTTTAAAACTGAACAAGAAATTTATTAGTGGAAAATAATCATTTTAAAACTTTTTCACTCTTTCTCACACATTCACTGTGGAGTTTTCCCTGGAGCAATGAATATTTTGGTCTGCTTTCTCACTGGAATTCTAAGGAAAAAGTAGATGTATTTTCATACTTCCGTCAAATTTGCGTGTAATACTAACTTTCTCTGTCCATACAACCATAGAGTAAGAAACTGTTACCAAACCACTGGTTTTGTTTGCAGAACCTGCCCCTTGTCCCTTGCCAAATTCATTTCCAGAACATGCAAATAACTATATAGAGGATCAAGTTTCTGGTATCATTTCTCAGCATTGTTTCTATTACTACTATGTATACATACTGTTAAATATGTATATTTACTTCATCACCTAGTGTTGTTCTGGGGTTCGATCTCTTGAATTTTTACAACTTTTTTTTTTTTTCATTATTTTATTATGTACACAAAGGAAAGGATTTTCAAAGTCACAGGAGATGTCTATGGTTATTTCCTTTTCTGTATTTATCAACTCCTGTGAAGCTAGTTGATCTCACACCACTGAAAATGACTGCATGAAGTAAACTTTAGAATTATTTAAACAATTCTTTTTAAACTCAGACAAATGAGCAAAAAATAACTTGTACACTGCTAACTAGTAATGGCAAACTGCCTCTGCTAGATGACTCCAGTCAAGACAGGTTTACAGTATGTTGAATATACCTTGAAAACCATCAAAATTACTTCATGTGATGTTTCTAGTACCTAATGAAGAGCTACTGACTGA